>PVJA010016638.1:21320-43032 GCA_004027025.1 Myocastor coypus
TTTTTTTTTTTTTTTTTTTTTTTTTTTTTTTTTTTTTTTTTTTTTTTTTTTTTTTTTTTTTTTTTTTTTTTTTTTTTTTTTTTTTTTTTTTTTTTTTTTTTTTTTTTTTTTTTTTTTTTTTTTTTTTTTTTTTTTTTTTTTTTTTTTTTTTTTTTTTTTTTTTTGGTCTTTTTGAGACAGGGTCTCACTATGCAGTTCAAGCTGGCCTTGAACTCACTTTTGTGGCCTAAGCTGTTCTCGAACTCATACCAATCCTCGCCTTCCAAGTGCTGGGATTACAGGCATGCACCACCACACCCGGCTCCTAGTTGTTTTTAAAAGCTCTTTTCTTACCTCTTCTCTAGCTGCAATGGTGTCTTTAAAGTCTGAAAGTCTATTTTAACTTTCACTGAAACAGTTTTGACAGCTTGTGATTGAGGTTTTAAGTTCCTGTATAGCACTTTGAATCTGCTTCATACATTCTATTATTTTCCTATATTGCTCATTCAAGGATTCCATCATTTTTCTATTCTCCTCTATTTTTTTACCGGTGTCTTCTTTAGAAGCTCTTAGTACTTCTTTTATTATAGGTATTATTTCTTTTTTTTACTAAAAAGTTATTTCTGCTCTGATTTCCTGCAGTTGTTTCTTTACTTGGGATGCTAGTATTTCAGATATTTCAGGTGTGTGATTTCTAATTTCTTGTATGCTATTGTCCACTGCATTTGTTTCTGGTGGGACTGGGGCCTGAGAGTACATTTTGCTCCTTCTCTTTGTCATTTTGTGTAGCCCTGCCTTCTGACCTTTGGTGTAGAGCTTTGGTAGAGTTCTTACCTTACCACCAGATCTGGATCTACCAAGTTCAAACTCATCCAGGTGGATGTGGCTTAGGTCTGGCTGCTGAGCTCCACTTCTTCCTGCTGCAGCCTTTGGAGGTGAACCTGCTATGCCACTCTGGTAAGATGTTCTGCTCCTGGATCATCTGGGTGGGTCTTGTCTCTAGTGTCTCTGTAGGGAGTTCTGCAGTAGTTTTCTACACTGGGCCTATCTGATGGGTGAAGTTTCTCTCACATGGCAAGCCTTGTTGTTGGGGCAAATGAGTTCTGGCAGGCTCCGGGTGGTCTCACTCATAGGCTGGGCCTGGTTGCTAGGTCAAATGAGTTTCTGGTGGGCCCAGGGTGCTCTAGCTCATGTACTGGGCCTGGTTGCTGGGTAATCTGTCATTTTATATTCAGAGAAAACTTTTTATTTTGATTTCTGCTATTTTCATGTGTAAAGGTTTGATAGTAGTTAGCTATCACTGTGACCAGAGCCTCTCTGTATAGAGTTTGTTCTTTAGCTATCTCTTCTGTGTCAGAGATTCTTATTTTGTATATGTCTCAAGGTTTTGCTCTATTATTTTGCTGCTCTCTGTATTGATTGAGAGTGAGATATTAGTTTCTGTTTGGCACTGTTTTGACCTTTAGTATAGAGCTTTGGTGCAGTTATTACCCAAGCACCTTCTGATATTATTGCTCAAGAGAGATCATGTGGTTAAGGCACAAATCGCTTTCTATTTACAGTACTATAACTGGCAATACTAATAATGGGCAGTAAGATTTAGCAATTGACAAACTTTTGTAACTAATGGGTTTATATTTTAGACATCAACAGCAAACATTATGAATGTATAGCTAAGCAGATATTAAATTGGAAAATTGTGTTTAAATTATTTCTCCTAAGTTCTGTCTGGTCACCTCCCCATGATATACCTGGAGTTGTCCCACATCTCTGTTTCTCTCTCTCTCTCTCTCTCTCTCTCTCTCTCTCTCTCTGATCTGGGTCTAGCAGCATGCCTCTGTTGTATGTTACGTGTCGGTGCTGAAAGGAACGACGAGAAGACCTGGTAAAAGTAGCTCAGTACCTCACTGAGACTCGTTCCTCAGTGAGCACAGAACCCCAGAAGCAACTGGGCTTTATTTCGGCCTAGTGAACGTGATCTCATGCATAATCACTTTAGTAAGGGAGGACCAGGTGCATAGTCGCGAACATGACCACGATCTCTATCGACTTCCAGCTTTTCCTTATTACTAGGTTCATACAGATGTTAACCATTAACATTCCAAGCAAGAGAGGAAGCAACAAACAGGGAGCCCATAGGTGAAGCTGCTGTCTATCGCCTGGAGTCCCAGCTTTCCAGGATTTTCAGTAACAGACCACAGCTGTCCCTGAGCTTTGTTCACTGCACCCCATTTCTTGACATGCTAATTAAACTCCATGCCTCAGCTCACCAGGTCTAGATCTACCAAGTTCAAATTTGTCCAGCTGGGCCTGGCTTGGGTTCGGCTGCTGTGCTTGGCTTCTTCCTGCTGCGGCTGTCATGGAAATAAATCCAGCTGGACTCATGCAGGATATCACTATGGTATCCACACCCTCAGCTGGATTCTTTAGTGTAGAGACAAAGTGCCTGCAGTTTTTGTTTTGTTTTTTTAAAGACAGGGTCTTGCTATGCAGTCCAGGCTGGGCTTCAGCTCACTTTGTAGCCCAGGCTGATCTCAAACTCATAATCATAACAATCCTCTTGCCTTACCTTCCTAAGTACTAGGATTGTAGGTATGTGCACCATGTCCAGCATTCTGCACTCTTTTGCATATGAGTCTTTGGGTGACTATTGTAAAATAATTATATAAATTATGTGTCCTGTATTGTATTTCTTCGTCTATAAACCTTAAACTACAACTATATTCTATGTTCTTCAAAGGACTAAGAACATAGTTCAATGGCAGAGCACTTGCTTAGCGTATGCAAAGCCCTGAATTTGATCCTCAGCACTGCCAAAAAGATACATACTCTTCAAAAAGATTATTTTCAATGATTATGTGATATCATATATTAAATGTTTGGTATGGTATGTAATATTTTCTGTTTGGACATATATGTTATGCCCAGTTACTTCCTCTCCTCTTCCTTGTTCTTCTTCTTTTGGCAGAACTAGGTTTGAACTCAGGCTCTTGCACTTACCACGCAAGTGCTTAGCCTACTGAGCTATCTCCCCAGCCTCACAGTTATTTGTTCTTAATACTCTAGTAATACTAGAATAGATATCCTTATAAATCATGGATTATTTTGGGGGGAAATGCTGGATCAGCTGATCAGTTGATAGAATTATATATTAGTCTGGGTCTTTTTTTGGTTGGTTGATTGGTTGGTTGGATTTTGTTGTTGTTTTTTGGTAGTACAAAACATTATGGGTGTTCTTGATTTTATTCTATAAAGAAGGATCAGCTTTCACTAGGAATTTGTATATCTATTTTGATTTTCCAATTTTAAAAACAGACATCATTTTTTCCCACTCTCACTTCTTTATTTTGTTTAATTAATTAATTAATTTTTAATGTATTTAGTACAGGGTCTACAGGGTATCTAGGTCTCACTATACAGATCGAACTTGTAGTGATTCGCTTTTTTTCAGTCTCCCAAGAGCTGGGATTATAGGCCTGTGCCACCAGGCACAGGATCAGTCACTGTCTCAGCGCTCTGTGTGAGTGGGGCCAGCATGACCCGCCAGGGATTGAACCCTGGCCGCTGTGCTCTGCCTCAAGCATCAGGCTGGCCTTTTAATTTTGTTTTAAATAACTGAGCTTAAGATTAATTTCTACTATTCAGAATTATGTCAAAAATATTTCCTGGGTAACAATGCCAGTGAACAATCATGACATGTAAAGATTGGGTTCTGCTAAGCCTACACATAATCAAAGTGATCAACTTCGATGTTCCACATTCAGTAATACCTGAAAAAAGTTGTTTGTAAAGTTTGACTCTGACAGTAACATTGAGACATCTTGGTGAAACGAGGCATCTCTGAGACACTGAAGAATGAATACATGCTCCACTATGCATAAGTCCTAAAACTTTCTGGAATCCACTGAGAAAACTGTCTGTGGAAAAAGCAGCAATTTAGAAGCTGGATGCCAAGATGACATAATTTAAAAACAATAACTCAGTTTACTAACACCAGCTTGATGTAAAATGGTCTTTAAAAAGTATTTTTAAATGTAGACACTGAATTCTGGTGCTTCCGTCACTCAGTGGATGCTCTCCTCCAACAGGTATCCGTGGAGCTGTCTCTCTCCGTCAACAGCCTCACCTGGAAAGGGCCCAGACATGAAATGGCAGACCACTGCGATCATTTCAAGACTGTCATTGGCCCAGACCCTGCTGTCTGGGGGGGGGCGGGTGGCTCTCTTTAGGTTGTATTTATTACCCTCAAGTCTGTGACATGGGTCATGTAAAGTAGCAGACCTGGAACACATCTTAGAGCAGGTCAGGCTCCGGGCAAAAGGGAAAGAAGAGAACAGAGAGTTCCTCTGTGCCTCCCACCTGTTCACATCCCGAGCCTCCCCTGCTGCAAATTTCTGAACCCACAGAGGCAAGTTGCCCTAGTCCATGAACTTCCAATGACAAGGTCATCAGCCAAAGTCCATGATTTCGTTAGGGTTCACTCTTCGGTCCCTGGAGCGCAGCGGTAATGACAGAGATGCCTCCACCAGCGCAGTGTCATGCGGAAAGGGCTAAAATCATCTGCTCCATCTGTTCATCCCCACCCCCAACCTCTGGCAACCACTGATGTTTTTATTACCTTTATAGCTTTGTTGCCTCTTAGCCTAAGGTTCTTTTATTTCATTCAGATGCTCCGGGACTTGTGAAAAGTGAGCAAGGGTCAGCACTGCTGTTACTTAAAAGAGGCTAAGTAAATGGAAACAGGAAAGCTTCCTTCCAGTTGAACACAGGGGGGTCTTCGGGCAACACCCAATCATTGGACTATGGGACAGGGAGTTCTCTTCACAGTAAGTTGGTGAGAGGAAGGGTAGGGAAGGGAGAGGCAAGCATGACATCAACCTACTTTTCAAGAGTTTATCAGGAGGAAGACAAGGGACACATAGTAGTCAGAGGGAGACCCAAAGGCTAGGGTCCCTGCCTGGCTTCCTCCAGTGCAGGAGGGTGCTACAGGACACCTTGGGGAAGGCCCCTCCTTGGAGGTCATGGTGATCCTTCTCTGTTGCAGCCCACATTAGCCTTTGTTTAGCTTTTTATGTCTGGCCCTGTATCTCAGACTGACTTCTGGGATCAATGAATCCCCAGTCCCTGGCTTGCTGGTTTACTTTTCGATTCAAAGGGTCATCCGAGGAGAAGACTGCAAAGGGTGGGGAGAAGGGGTAGCTTAGTAAATTTTCTCATTGCTCAGACACAATACCCAAAGTTAAAGGAGAAAAAGATTCCAGGCTGCAGGAGTCCCAGTCTTTAATGGTCTGGCTCCAAGGCAGGGTGGCCTAGAAGATGGGCTCTGCAGAGGAGGAACAGACGAGACGTGGTAGGCAGAGGGCAGCCTTGAGAGCAGCAAGTGGTGGCTGCAGCCCTCTCTCTGTCCCTTGTATTTATCCATGTTGTTCACCTTTAGGGCAGTAGCACTCTCACTCAAAGTGGGGAGCCATTAATCCTAGCGCACACCTGTAATCCCAGTGCCGGGCAGGCTGAGAATAGGAAGATCACTGAGTCTGAGCTGCCTAGTGAGACCCTGTATCAAATATAGAAATGAAAATAAAATAAAATAGATAAAAGCAATACTGAATTTCCAAAACAGGTGATAAGAAATTAACAATGGTTATTGTATTGTATAATGTTATCTTCAATGTAGTTGGGCAGCTTACTAGCTATAGGCAGGTAAGACGGATCAAAGAGTGGAGCACTAACTGTTCCTTTGCATAAACCCATAGAAATTAGTAGTACAACTATTTTAACCATCTTGTGTGTATGCTTGCCTTTCTTTCTTTCTTTCTTTTTTAATTTTTTGTCTTTTTGAGACAGGGTCTCGCTATGCAGTTGAGGCTGGCCTTGAGCTCACTTTTCTAGCCCAGGCTGGTCTCGAACTCGCACCAATCCTCCTGCCTCAGCCTCCCGAGTGCTGGCATTACAGGCGTGAGCCACCACGCCTGGCTTCTTCCTTTCTTTCTTTCTTTCCATCCCCCCCCCCCCCCCCGCCAATCCGAGTTGTTTTGGGCCACTTCCTTCCCTTTCATTATATCTATTGCCCTTTTGTTTTCTGATTGTTTGTGTGTTTGTTACTGTTGTTTTATTACAGCCAGCTCAGCCTGCCCTGGGGGTGGGGCTGGTCCAGCATGTGGCACCAGGGATTGAACCACCACCTCTGCGGTTACCTAAGTTTGCCTAAGCAGACGCTTTAGACCGCTGAGCCATCTCGCGGGCCCTCTTCTCTAGCCCTTTTGGGATTTTATTGACTTTTTCAGTTTCTCACGCCAACTCCAGCTTTTGATCCCCCCCTGCCTCAGCCTCTTGGCTGAGCACGTGCCGCCATGCCTGGCTCCTCGTCATCTTTTAAATGCAGGCAAAGGAAAGAATGACCAAGATGTCACCCTTGCCCCTCGATGTCTGCTCCAAGCGAACCTGCTGCATCTCAGGCCTCTGTGGGCTGATGTCCCCGTGGCCTGGCACAGGGACACGCATTCTCCTCTGCCCTGTGCCCTTCTCAGTGAGCCACCTGCCCACCAGGCTCAGACGCTGGCAGGCAGACAAGAAAGGTGGGGTGTGTGGGGTTCGGAGGGCCGCTCCACTGAACTTCAGGCCCTCATACGCCTTGAGGGAAGGGCAGAGAGACCGGAGCAGGTGCATACGCAGGAAGGATAAATTCACCGCAAAAGTGAAAAGCTGAAGACAGAGAGGCTCCAACTGCAGCATGGCGAGGCCCAGGCTGGAGGACGCAGCGCCATGTTGGCGCAGCCCGAGGGAGGCATTGGATGTCAGTTTTCCACTTCTGAGCAGCATGTAGAGACAGGGAACAATGAGACAGGCACGTTTTATTAGCCACTCTCCATCCACGCCCTCTGTCTCTCTGTCCCGTCTACACCACATCTCATCTTCTATAGGACACCCACAGGGACATCCTTGGATTGTTACTTATATCTGGCCCAATACATGCTCTTCAGGTTAGACCCTGGGCACTTAGCAGAGGACCGTTCTCTGGGGAAAGGCAAAACAACCAGCTTCTCTTGCTGAGAGCCCGGAAAGAGGAAGGAGATATCCAGAATGATTCCCTGTGGATCGGTGGTCAGAAAAAACATCTCGGTGAAGGTCTCTGGGCTGTCCTCATCCTCCTGGAAAGCTTCAACTGCCTTATAATTAAATTCAGGGAAGTACTGGATGGATCCCAGTGGGGTAGGCTTGGCGAGGGAGCTGGAAGCATTCTCACCTCTAGGGGCCTGGACCTGAAACAAGAATGTTTTCAAATGCAGAGTTCCATAGGGAAAGCTGGCCATGGCCAATACTGGGCTAAGCTGGCCTCTGACCAGTGAGCTGTCTCTGCTCCCAATGGTGGGAGAAGCAGGCACCTTTTCTCATTCTGTGTTAGACCCTTCACCCATGTCCCCTCGTTCATTTCTCTTAAGGGATCTAAAGGAGGTGCTGCTATTCCATCTCAGGTGGGCAGGTAAGTGCCAAAGCCCATGCAGCCCACAGGGGCAGGTGGAGCCTGCCTGGTCCCGATGTGGGAGCACCTGCATGTCTTACAGTATGTCCTCAGTGAATATCACTGGAGGGGGATTAAATGTCTTCATTGAAATAATTTTTCTCTGGGGAGTAGGGTAAGGTTATTTTAGAACAATGCATTGAAGACCTGAGAGGCCTAAGCCATCAAAGCTAGTAGTTCTGCCTCAGAGTGTGTCTTGGTGATTGTGTGGGACCACACTGTGAGTCAAAACATGTTTGCTGGGTCCCTAACACCAGCTACCTTGTGGGTGTGGCCTTCAAGTGGTTTAACTAAAGTGGTGGTCATGGGGCACTATGTAGAGCACAGAGAGTCCCTTTCCTTCAGAGGAAGGCTGTTAGATTGGAAAATACCTGGGGTTCGAAGAATTCACAAGTTGCTAGGCTGGATTTAGAAGGACCTTTGTAAAAGTTTAATAGCTGGCCAGCGCAATGACCCACAGGCTAAAAGAAAGACAATACAAAGTCACATGAGTGAAATGACCAGTGGCCATAAATGGAAATCAACTTGCTTCCCGTGTAGACCCATGGGCAACCAACCATCGGTAGTCCTACTATGTGCTAAGCAGGCCCTGGGCCCCTTCTCTCCGAGTTACCACTGCTAAGAGGTAAAACAGAGGAGGCTAGATGGCCACCACGGATGGAATACTCAGTATTTCCTTCATTTTTTATCTTTTTTTTTTTTTTTTTGCGGTACTGGAGATCGAACTCAGGACCATGTGCATTTGCCAGCCAAGCACTTATTCTCCTGAGCTATCTCCCCAGCCCCAAATTCAGTATTTCTTGTAAAACAAAATTCTGATTATTGGAAAAGTTCTTTGTATTGAGCATAAAAAGAAGACACACTGCCATGAAGCCCCCTCAGAATATTCTTGCTCACTTCGAACTCCCGCGTCCCATCAGCCCTCCTGCTTTCTGAGGCAGCTCTGGACATCTTCCTTCAGTGTCTTGTGCTGCTGTGAGTGTTTTGAGTGACTGTGAAACCTTTACCTTTCATACTAATTTTGCCTTTGGGGAGGGGCTGCAAGCTGTGCAGTGCCAGGTGCCAGGTGGGCAAGGACATGCTATAATGCTTTCATGAGCCCACCTTTCAGTTTGCTGCATAGCAGTCACTATATATATATATATATATATATATATATATATATATATATTTTTTTTTTTTTTTTTAATCATACCTTAGAAAACACTCATGAAAAACAACTTGCAGAACTGCTTCAGGAAGTGGTAAGAAAGATAGGTTAAGTGTGTTTGAAGCGAAGGAAAGTATTTAAGGGGGTGGGCATTAATGGAAAAGTGTCTTCTTTTTTTTCCATTTAGTGTATTTTTTTTTTATTTTAAAGAAACAGAAACAAAGCAAACACAAACTTCCAAAAACAATATATGTAGGACAGTAATAATTGTTAATATGTTTTGTGTTGTTATCTTTAAATTAGTTACTCACAGTACAAGATAGCAACATTTAATTGTCTGAACATTATCAGCACAGATCTACCTTCTCAATGAACTGTGAGAAATTAGTAGCATAACTATGGTAACTATCTTTGATGTATATATATTTTTAATGTTTTTTTCTTCTCCTTTTCCCCATTACCCTAAACTAGTTTTTCTTTCTTTCTTTTTATTTTTTTCTTGTCTTTTTGAGACAGGGTCTCGCTATGCAGTTCAGGCTGGCCTTGAGCTCACTTTTGTAGCCCAGGCTGGTCTCGAACTCACACCGATCCTCCCACCTCAGCCTCCCGAGTGCTGGGATTACAGGCATGAGCCACCACACCTGGCTTTTTTTTTTTTTTTTTTTTTTTTTTTTTTTTTTTTTTTTTTTTTTTTTTTTTTTTTGTCTTTTTGAGACAGGGTCTTGCTATGCAGTTCAGGCTGGCCTTGAGCTCACTTTTGTAGCCCAGGCTGGTCTCGAACTCACATTGATCCTTCTGTTTCAGCCTCCCAAGTGCTGGGATTACAGGCATGCAACACCACACCTGGCATGTTCTTTTTCTTTTTGAAGTTTCTTCCCATCTGACAATATCTATTGTATATTTGGATCCCATTTACTCTTTTAACTTCTGAAAACATTGTATTGTTATATATATATATATATATATCATATATATCATATATATGTTATATATATAATAATATATGTATTGTTATGTATATATAACAGATATATATATATATATATATATATATATTATTTACCCATTTGCATCTGGTTTACTTCATTTATGAACAGGGACTCAAGTTGTATCCAATGACCTATAAAAGTCTCCAGTTTATCTTTCTTCATGGCTCAGCAATACTCCATTATGTAAAGAGATCACATCTCAAAATGTCTTTTTAAAAAACCCTCAATGCTCACAGTATATTTTGCCCATACTTTATATAATGAGTGTGAAACAGACAGAGGCAATCTGTAAATGTAGAGCATCCATTGAGGCCTTTGGGGACACTCACCTTGGAGTTAGAGGGCTGGAATGAGCAGTTGCTAGACTGGGACTCGTTGCATGGTGACTCTCTGATTAGATATTGCACGTAGCAAACACGAGCAACATGCAACCACTGTGACAAGACAGGCATGGGGACATTAAAATGAAGCCTTCCCACACAAGGTGCAGACCCAGGCTGACAGCATCACCGTACAGAAATGACATCCTGAGGGGCCTTGACCACACACACACACACACACCCATGGTCCCTCACGTTGCCATCGTGCACAAGTTCAGAAAACTCTATCATCACCCTTCCCCATTTCCCGAAGGATTTGAGTAGGCCCTAAACATTTTCCCCTACTGAGTTTATTTTTCCACATGTAGGTTTGTCTCTCAGATTATTTTCATATGGAGTAGCAACATAAACCAAATACCAATGAATCTCCACTTCCCCTAATCTCCGAAAGTCAGCCTCTACCCCCAGCTTTAGCCTGGAGACACAGCTGTCTCACTAATGCCGCGTCACTGGGCAGCCACGAGCACCTGGCACCCAGCAGTGAGCATACATCCAATGATAAATCCATCTCTGTCTCTCACCTTAAGGTGAATGAAGGAAAAAGATGTTACACCATTCCCGGAAAATTCCATGGAACAAGAGAATGTGAGCAAATGCTGCAGGTGCATCAGGCCTACGAGAGCAGGGCCCGGATCAAATGGCTCTCAGGCTCTCAGCTGAGGGATCCCAGTGGCAGTTGTGAGACAGATGGTTTGTGTGGCTGACCCCTGCACCTCAGCCTTACCTTCAGGGAAGCCCTGATGACTTTGATAAGAGAGTACTGCTTCGAAGTGCTTCGGCTATTGTATTTTGTAAGAGACTGAATGGCCGCTTCCAAAGCCTCTGGATGTGAGAAGTCAATCATTCTGCGGGTAAAACAGTTGAAGCATAGCTTACGGAACTTGCTTGCAGAGCCTGTCAAAACCAAAGAGAATAGGTTAAAAATATTATTGACGCTTTAGTCCTATAAATAGTCACAAATTGTGTGATGACAACAGAGGCAAAACTTTGATAAAAAAAAAAAAAAAAGATAATATTAAGCACTGGTAAGGATGGAGGAAGAAAAATATTTTCTGGAAAAGAAGTTAGCTGTTCCAGTATGTTTTCTATAATGAGCAGAACCATGTGAATAATTTAAAGTATTTAATTTAAAAAGAAATCACACTGTTATGATTCAAAAAACATCTGAATATCTATCTATCTCTCTCTCTCTCTCTCTCTCTCTATATATATATATATATATATATATATATATATATATATTGCTATCTTTTTAAGACAGGGTCTCACTATGCAGTGTGCAGCTCAAGCTGCACAAAGCCAAAGCTGTGCACAAGCTGCACAGCTCAAAGCCAGCTTGAGCTCACTTTTGTAGCCCAGGCTGGTCTTGAACTCACATCAATCCTCCTGCCTCAGCCCTCCAAGTGCTGGGATTACAGGCGTGCACCACCACGTGAATATATTTTTAAAAGTCTATTGTGAGGGCATTATTTGAGCATCTATTTTGGGGTGATGTTTTAAAAAGTTAACACCAAATCAAATTGTAAATTAATTTAGATCTGTTGCCTAAGGACTTACTTTAAGTAATACTTGCAACATCCTCAGTATCTCTTAAAACAAAAACAAAAACAATGTTGACTTGGAAAAAAAGTAAAAAAAAAAAAAAAAATCAAAGCAAGATAGTTTTCAATTTCCATAGATTTATTTAATTTAGAAATTTTATTCAAAGATCTATAATACAGCATACTGACATAAGATATCCACTTGCCTTAGTTCAATGTCTTTTCTTCTTATTGTCTCCTAGAATAAATTGAGTTCTTTTGCAAGGTTGGGATTTCATTATTGTCATGTTATATTTGTCTTTAGTCCTGAACACCTAGCATCATATCTAGTAACACAAAGGAAGGTTTTAGGGCCAGGGAGATAGCTCAGTGGCATAAGCACCTGCCTGGCAAGTGCAAGATCCCAAATTTATCTCCGATATTGCTAAATAAATAAAATAAATAAATTGAGTGTTTCATAGATGCTTACCGAATAAGCAAATGACGTAATGATAGATAGACACACACCCTCTTTGGTTAGATAAGTGTCAGCAAACTGGACAACAGAACTGGTCAAATCACTGCGTGATGTGAAAGAGCGAATCACGTGACAAGCACAACCACAATTTCTGTTTGGGAGGAGAGGGAACGGCAAACCTAATGTAGAAGCTGAGCCTGGAAGTCCTTTTTGAAGTTGTGTTTTCCAAGAAAATATGCTGTCTTGATTAATTGCATGCGGGAACTGCAGGAGGTCAGGGGGGCGCTGGACCCACGGTTGTCACTCTGTCATCAAAAGTGTCATCACTGTGACTCCATGAAAGGACTGAGGTACTGAGTAGTCGCTGTTCTCTCTCTTGTCTTAGGTAAGTTTTGTGGTCACACCACAGACTTTAAGCCTTGCCTACTACAGCCTTGCTTTTGCTGTGTTGTTATTCAAAGGAACCAGCAGCTTGGCTGCTGTCCCTGCCCAGGCAGCAGAATCAGAAACTGCACTTTAACAAAGTCCCGCGGGGCTATCATCAAGAAGTCAACCAGCAGCAAGTGCTGGAGGGGCTGTGGGGGAAAAGAAACCCCTCTCCACGGTTGGTGGGAGTGCAGCCTAGTGCAACCGCTATGGAAATCAGTGTGGGGATTCCGCAAAAAACTCTGATTAGACGTCCTGTTCAATCCAGCTATTCCTCTCCTGGCTATAGAAGAACGGAAAACGTCATACCAATGTGATACGTGTGCACCCATGTTTACAGCGGCACAATTTGTCACAGCTAAATCTTGCAACAACCCAACTGCCCATCAACTGAGAAGTAGATAAAAAAGATGTGATATTTTTGCACAATGGATATTACTCAGCTATAAAAAAAGCTAAACTTGAGGCTTTCATAGGTAAATAGGTGCAACTAGAGACCATTTTTATAAGTGAAATAAATC
The DNA here is from genome assembly GCA_004027025.1 of Myocastor coypus. NCBI lineage: Eukaryota > Metazoa > Chordata > Mammalia > Rodentia > Myocastoridae > Myocastor > Myocastor coypus. The sequence continues at coordinate 34,283 of PVJA010016638.1, forward strand.
AAACCTGCAGCATATTGTCTTGCTAGTGTAAGAACCTCAAAGAATAAATAAAATCTAAAAGGTACAATAGATATTGTGAAAGAAAGAATCTGTTTAAAGGGAAGGAAATGCTGGGATGAGAGAAAGAACAAAAGAAAGAAAGAAGGGGAAAACATATATTCATGCATATGTAGATGACAGCTTGGATGATTGTGTTACTGATTTCTGCTGCTCTGTTGAAAGGAGCAGTTAATATTTAAACTTTTCTTTCTCTTTCCTTTTTAATTTTCTTTCTTTCTTTTCTATTTTAGTACAGGGTCTACAGGGTCTCACTACACAGATCACACTCGCCGCGTGCCACCTGTGTTTAGCCTCCCAAGTGCTGGGATTACAGGCACGGGCCACCACTCTTAGTCACTGTCTCAGCATCCCCCTGGGGCAGGGCCAACACAGCAGGGTGGGGACCAAACCCGGGCCACTGCATCTGCCTAAGTAGATGCTTTAATCTACTGAGCTATTTGGGTGGTGCTGTCCTTTTTAATTTCTTATAGCTTCTCCTCCTGCTCCTCCTGCTCCTCGTCCTCCTCTTCCTCCTCCTCCTTCTTCTTAACTTTGCATCCTTACGTCTGGTAATCTGCACAACTAACTTTGAAGACAAAAATATGTAATATAACAACCATTGTTGAATTCCTATTGTTTTGTTTAGCGAAATTCAGTATGGTTTTCTAATTTTTCTTTTACTATTAGTCTCTTTAAAAAAAAGAAAAAAAGAGCCAAGCGTGGTGGTGCATGCCTATAATCTCAGCACTTGGGAGGCTGAGGCAGGAGGATCGGTGTGAGTTCGAGACCAGCCTGGGTTACAAAAGTGAGCTCAAGGCCAGCCTGAACTGCATAGTGAGACCCTGTCTCAAAAAGACAAAAAAAAAAAAAAAAAAGGAATCAATAAGCTCTGCGGGGCAATGGCATTCACAAACTAGTTTGACAAGCAGCCATAACCTGTTGCCCACACTGTGAATGTTTGCTTTCCATGAATTCCTCTCTTTAAATGGCAGATTGAGAATGAACGCACGTGGGCTGGGCATGTAACTCAGTGGCATAAGCACCTGCCTGGCAAGTACAAGGTCCCTTGTTCGATCCCCAGTACCAAAAATAGATAAATAAATAAGCAAGTAAAAGAACAAATGCACATGCATATTTCACATACCATTAGTTTTAGCCTTATTCTTTGACTATTAATTTATCCAACTATATTTTCTTTACTTATTTATTTACTTTTTTAAAAACTGGTTTATGATGCTCTGTCAATGAGAGAATCTTTTATTTTATTTTATTTTATTATTTTTTTTTTTTTTTGTGGGACCAGGGTTCGAACTCACGAACTTGCACTTGCCCAGCAGGCGCTTGTGCTTCGGAGCTATCTCCCCAGCCCCCTACTTATTTATTTACATATTTGGTTGTTACAGAGTCTCACTACACAGCTCAGGCTCATAGTGATCCCCCTGTTTTCAGCCTCCCCAGAGCTGGGATTACAGGCAAGCATCACTATGCCTAGACTCTGTCCCATGCAGCTTGCCCTGGATGTGGGGCTGGCACTGCAATATGGCACCAGGGATTGAACTGCAGTCCCTGCACTTGTCTAAGCCCACCTAAGCAGGTGCTTTAGTCCACTGAGCTATCTCGCCTGTCCCTGTCCAACCATATTGATGAACTTAAGCTTGGCAGGAGCTGGCAAGTGTGTGGTAGGGAGGAGGAGGGATAAAATCCTCTACTCAACAGAGGATACAAGAACCCACATCCAGGCTGTGAGTGTGTAGTCTGCACTCCGTGAGTGTCTTAGCCAAAGCTGGTAGGAACACAGAACAAGAGCATGGCATTCCTCTCTGGTACACAACACTGTGGCAAAAGCAGTGCAGGAAGCATTCCTTGAAGAGCAGGCATGAGTTCCAAGGCAGAGGCAGAGGTCATCACCATGGAGAGAGAGACCCCAGCAAGATGCCAAGCTCAGAAAGCACAGGGTGTGTTCAGGTAACGGGCATCCAGTTGGCTGGAAGATCAGGACAGCTAGAAAGGAGCCTGGTACCAGCTAGAGTGATGGAAGTGTTTATGTCAGCCTAACAGCACAGGATCTGAGACAGGACGTGGATAGAGAAATATGGGTGTGACTGAAGTGAACGTAAGCTGGGTTTTAGTAGCAAGGCAAGCACTGGATTGTTTTTATATACCTAAAATCGAACATGGAACCTTGTGCTTGCCTGGCAATCATTTACATCCTTGAGCTTTCTCCTTGTCTCAAGCACTGGAATTACGAAGCAACCAACTGGAGCCAGGAAGAATGAAAGGTAACGGTGAGAAACCCTATGCCCTCTTGACAAAGCCCTTCTTAAATATCTTTCAAAAAATTATCTTATTAGAATTAACAAAATCTATATCTCAAATGTCTTATCTATTATTTCTATACTGTCTTTAAAATAAAGTAAAAAAGAGCAAGGAAAAATTACAGCTTATTGAAAGGAAATGTTAATGTTTAATTAATTGTTTGATCAATTTTCCATCACTATATCTGGTGATCTGAGCAACAAATGTGATGACAACCATACATAATAACCATTGTTAATTTTCTGTCCCATTTTTACTGTTTTATGTTGCTTTGTTATTGACTTTGTTCTTGCTATTCCTTGTTTTATTCTCTTCAAAATAAAAATAAAAGAAAATTAACAAAATCACCGCAATCTCTTACCTGGCAGGAGAGTACAGTTATAAGCAGGTAAATAGGAAACTCTTTTTGGCTTGTTCTGGTAAAAAACTGCTTTACATTGACCATAAGCCTGTAACCAACAAGTGCATTTATGAGACAGCAGAGTGAATCCTGAGGTTTTAAATTACCCCTCCCACACCATTGCAGACTGTGTTCTAAACTAGGGAAAAACATACAGTCAGATTCTTATGCTTTGGGTAGGAAGCACTGTAGCTCATCCAGCTGTTTAACCTTTCCCTGGGATGCAGTCAGCTATGCTTACCATCTCCCGCACAGTGGCCTGTGGATTACTGAGTTCTAACCCCAGGAAGGAGAGAACAGGAAGTGACCTGTGACCACTTCCGTCCTGGCAACTTTCTGTCCTCCATGCTAGTTTTCTTTCATACCTCAATGCAAGCGAGCAAAGAAAATGTGGCCAGAGGACCCAGGAGTCTGAGTCACAGCATCAGAGGAACCCACATTTGCACTTCACCCTGGACCAAACCCCTCCCAGTGAGGAATGTCTATTTGGAACTCCATGAGAGTGAGAAATATGCTGCTATCTTGTTAGAGCTGGTGGGCACTTGCTGGTGTGTGTGTCCTAGTCCTTAGTGTTGCCATAATAAATGTGCTACACAATAGGGAAAGTGGACTTGCCTTTTCAAAAATAGCGAGCAGTTGGCTAACTTGGTTAAGTGACTAGAAAAGACACTGAGATCGACAAGTTTATATCTGAGTACCTACTTACATCACTGCCCTGGCTCATTATGCATAGTTCATATCAGTTAACGGAAATGCCCCCAGGATAATGGAAATTCAAGGAAAAAGTGACTATTTTCAAATGTCTTCAAAGGTCATCTTGAAAAAAAAAAATCGATTCTGAGGCCACATAAGCTCCATAAATGTAGGAAACCCTTGCACTGCAACCCTGGGAGCCCTGTACTATAAGCTATCACGTTCTTTTCAGCCTAAACCTCCTATTAGTGTTCAATGAAGCAAAATAAAACAAACTTGAAAAAGGGAGACCCTATCTCAGTAGAAAAGAGCCTGACTTTTAGGTAAATCTTAATTCTTAGGTATAAGTCATAGTATTTAGAATTGATGGTTGTATATGCAAGTGATTGCTCAGTAATAACTTTTTATAAAATGGGTGGAGAGGTGTAAAACCTTTTTTCTCATCACTTTCCAAAAGTATAATTATGTACCAATATGGATGCATATTGGTTTATTTTTCATAGAATAAAAATTTTAATTCTTTATTAAAAATTTTTTTGAAAAAAAATTTAAGGCTTATTAAAAGTCTTAATGTTTATTTGACCAATCTTACATACCTACATCTATTAATCTAAACAGAGTTGATGATGAAAATATGTAATGCAACCACTGTTAAATCTTTGTTCTTGTTCTGAAATTCTGTACTATATGTACTCTTGCTTGTTACTGTTTTTCTATCTTTGTTTTTGCTACTTTTACTCTTTAAAATAAAATTTTAAATTTTTTTTAAATTTAAAAAAATTTTTTTGAAGAGCTCCCCCTCCACTGTGCCTGCTATCTACCTTAATGCCACACTCGGATCTTTACTCTAATTATTTTTCTCACAGTTTAAAGACTGGTTCAGAGACTACAGGTGAGGACCCAGTGGGATGGCTCAGTGGTCTAAAGCGCCTGCTTGGGAAAGCTTGGGCGGTTTCAGGGACTGCGATTCGATCCCTGGCACCACATGCTGCACCAGCCCTAAAAAATAAATAAATAAAATAAAAAATTATTTAAAAAAAAGAGACTACAGGTGAATCTTGGGGATAGAAAATTATGTGGGGGCAATTTTTCAATTCTGATCAACATTATCCCAAGTGGATTTCTCAGAAAGCCCTCTACTTAAATTTGTTTTTTTTCTATGGCTTAAAATAGCCACATGGAGGGGCCGGTGAGATGGTTCTACAGTCTAAAGCACCTGCTTAGGCAAGCTTAGGCAACTGCAGGGACCAAGGTTCAATCCCCAGCCCCACATGCTGTGCCAGCCCCACCCCAAGGGCAGGCTGAGCCAGCCGTAATATTAAAAAAAAAAAAAAAAAAAAAAAAGCACACGGAGGGCCAGCCAAATAGCTCAGCAGATTAAAGCACCTACAAGCAAGCACAGGGCACAGGGGCCAGGGGTTTGATCCCTGGGCATGCTGTGCCAACTCCACCCCCAGAGCAAGCTGAGAGAGCAATTGAGACTGAGCATGGTGGCGCACACCTGTAATACCATCTCTAGGAAAGCTGTAAACAGGTGGATTACTACAAGTCCAATCTAATCATGAGACCCTGAATATCGTGTAGACCCTTCCCTAAAATACAAACAAAACAAAAAACCACGAGCACCCCAGCCAGGAAATAGAAGGAGGCACATTGACTATGAGGGGTGTGGAGCAAGCTTCTGCTTCCTGGCTCATTTCCTTCCAGAGAGCCCCTGAAAACAAGCACTTGCTGATGAGGAAAGCACTCTCTCGCAGTCCTCCCAGTTCCTCCTGCTGAGCACGTGGCAGCTGGTTTCGTACACTTCCATCGTGAGGTAGAAGAGAGATCCCTGGTTGGCCTGTGTGGGGAGGGTGGAGAAACACAGCTCATGCTACTTGGTACGGAACTCCCCCGCAGGCCGGACACAACCGCCCTGCTCTACAAGAAAACCAAAGGACACGGTGCATTTGAAGACTCCTGATAAGCCGCTGAACCTCAGGCAGGTGTCTCTGTAGCATGGCAGTATGCCTGCGGTGCAGGGGAGCAGGACGCTCTCTGCGCGGGGTTTCCCATTTAGAAAGCACCTGCCCCAAGGTGTCTCAGTGTTCACAACCTGCACACATGCCTGACCCAGCAGGGGGAGCCATCACCTACCTGTCTGTGCTCCCAGACGTCATACATGCGGTTGAGGCCTAGCACAAAACCATCCCGCCTGTGTCTGTTGATGTGCTGCAGGGCCAGGCTTGCGGTGGCCAGCACGTCGGAGTCATTGCAGCTCCGGGAGAGGAGAGATGAGGAGCCGACAGCCTGCTGGGGTGCAGACTCGGCCCCACAGCAAGCGGCCTGCACCAGGGCACAGAGGACGAGGGACCAGAGACGGTCCATGCTGTGCAAGCAGGGCTGTGGCAAGTCAGGACGTGGAGCTGCAGAAAGGGGCTGTGCTGTGGGACTCTGTGAGGCCGATGCGCCGCTTTATAATTACAACCCAAATGGCTGGCCAGGATTTAAAACACTGTGTCGTAACTGTTGTGATTTCTAAATGCAAACCCCCCCAGCTTTGGATAGGACTTGTCAATACTGTACTTTAGACTCCTGAATGTGTTCTTGTGCGTACATTAAACAAATTTAAGTTTCCTAGGCTTTTCCCCCCAAGAAATCATAGCAAACATTTAATCAAAGGTCCTTCGAGGCCATGGCTGGATTCTGGCTTGCATCGGGGTCTCACTCTGAACAAGAATATGGGGAGACTGTTGCCTTCTTCCCCTGCTGTGGGTCGCCTCATCTAGACCCACGGCTATGCAAGGCAGGAGCATGGGGTGACAGATCTCGGAGGCACCCAGTGGGCTCAGACTTCACAGCCAGCTGCCTCTTTAGATCAGAAAGGTGACTTCGTTTCTCAGTCACCTGCCAGAAGCTCAGTGGCATTCGCCATGTGCTTTGGGCCACCAAGTCCCATTTAGGCTCCTCGGTCTCCTAGGGGAGACAGAAGCTGATGAGCTACCAAGACTCCTCACATCCACTTCCGGACGTGGATCTGTGTGAAAGTGAACTCATTAAAGACTAAAGCCTCACACCATTAAGAGAAAGATGGCGGTGGGCGGGAGGGCTGGCTGGGGTTCTTACTTCCTTCTTCAGCATCTGTCTGGGGCTTTTGAAGGCCATCATGGCGGCCACTTGGAATTCCACAAGCCTTTCCTGAGCGACTCCGTTTGAGCCTTTGACGGGCATCCCAGAAAGATGCTAAAACTGACATGGTGTGAACGTGTTCCTGACTCCTGTGTTAGAAATTTAATTTCCAGTGCAGCAGTGCAGAGAGGTGGGACCCTGAAGCGACCATTGGGCTCCCAGGGCCTGCCTTCACAGCTGGGCTAGTGTTGCAGTCACCAGAGTGGGCTCGTTATACAGACAGGTTTGGTCCAGTCTGCTTCTCTCTTGTGCCCTACTGCCTCTGCTGTAGGATGGCAGCGAGGAGGAGAGCTCTCACCAATGCAAGCCCTTGGACCGGGGACTTGGCCGCTTCCAGAACTGTGAGAAATTAAATCTCTGCACTTCCCTCTCACAGCAGCACAACATTGGCCAGGGTGAATATTAATAAGATAGAGCCCTGGCTCATTTATGGAGATGAATAATAAAAGCCTTCGAGGATTGACTTACAACCCTAAGTCTAATGAGCTCAGGTGCTTTGAGGGTGGCTGTAGGCATTCCTTTCAAATGGGAAAAAGATAAGGCAAGTGGAAACCCAAACTAGGAATTGTTATAAGAAAAAAAAAAAAATCAAATTGGGAAGCCGGTAGCCTGGAGGGGTTCTGGTATTTTAAATTCTTACTGGAATAAGCCAGCGCCCAAGGAAAACAATGCATCTGAATCAGAGACTTCCCCATTGAGAAACCACTGACTGGCCGGCAGCTGGGGAACGTCCCACTCTGACCAAGTCCAGCTGTGAATTCTTTATAGAAGTTTCTGCTCTCTCCATTCCTAGAGAAGTGCTAGCGTTTTGTGGTCCAGTACAACCCTGATTCCTGAATTGCTGAATGCTCCAATAAACCCTTTTAAATTTAAATGCACTTTACTTTTGTTTTGTTTTCCCAGTAAGAAAACTAGATATTCAAATTCTGGGGTCCCTCAAACACTTGGCTCCCGCCTGCAAGAGAAGGAACTTCCGCTAAGCTTCTTCCTGCAGAGGAGGCTGAGTTCTGAGGAAGTGTAGGAGATCGCAGAGGCCAAGGCCACTAGAGAATGACAGGACCCAAAGACACAGATTAAAAGGAGACTAAGTGTCGACAGATGGCAGAGTAAACCTGACTTCCCAGTTCATCTCCTACCTGTGTGAGCAGGGAGAGGGAGCAGCACAACTTGGGGAATCCAGGTTCCCCACTGTGAAGTGGAGGGGGGGGTGAGAGCCTTGGACTTGAACTTGAACTTGCTATGAGCCCTTTTGGCTCTAAAGCAAAGGTCTTCTCACCTTTCCCTGCACCTGCCATCATCCCTCTTCCAGGAGATGCTACTCCTCAGGTCCCCAGAGATGGACCACCCAGGGAGCTGGGTGTCAGCTTCGTTTGAACCTGAGCCTAGGGTCCTTCTGGGTTGTAGCATATGGGAGCTTGGAAGTGGCTGGGGAGAAAGAGGCCAATTTTTAGAATCAGAAAGTCCTGGATTTGAATTCCACTCAGCTACTACATGTTAGAGGGCCTGACACACAGAGGGCTCCCATCCTATTAAGTTTTCTTATCCATAAAACAAAGGTTCCTCTGCATTTTATACCTACTCATAGAAAGACAGCGCAATTTCCTGCTTCCCCAGAAGCCCAGGGACATAGCTGTTCAGTTCCCATCGCACTTGGAGACAAGCTTCGCGCTAGCATAGAAGCATGGTTTCGGTGGAGGAATAAAGCACAAGGCTTTGAAGACTGACTGACTTCAAAGAGCCTGGCTCTCTGATCGAGGGCCTTTGTTGACCTCCGCTCCGCCCCATAGACGCATAATCCAAGGCACACATTCTAAATGTTCTAGTGATTGCACTTAAAAGTTGAAAGAAACACAACTAACTTCAGCTAAATTTTTATTAATTCACTCTGTCCAAAACACCATCATGATAAGGGGGTTGATAGGAAAAATAGCAAATGTGACAGGTTACATTCTTTGTTTCAGCCATGCTTAAGGTGTTCAAGAATCTGGTGCTGGGGCCAGGGATATAGCTCAGTGGAACAAACACCTGCCTGTGAGGGGCTGGGGAAATAGCTCAGTAGAATAAGCACTTGCCTGGCAAACACAAGGACCTAAGTTCAATCCCTGGTCCCAGAGTTAAAAAAAAAAAAAAAAAA
>PVJA010016639.1:0-43082 GCA_004027025.1 Myocastor coypus
GGGATGGAGGTGGGGATGGGGGTGGGGATGGGGATGGAGGTGGGGGTGGGGATGGGGACCCAGAGACTTTCTCCACACCAGCAGGACACCAGGATGTAGTGAACCCCTGGACCCAGTGTTGTTTGTGCCCACAGTGAACAAGGAAGTGGCCAAGCAATCCGAGGAACCAGTCGTGTGGTGTGTATGTGGCCTGTGATGTGTGGTCTCCAGATCACAAACTTGCACGCCATCCCGGGGACACAGGGTCACGGATGGTAGGTGGAGTGGCACTAAGGACATCGTTTCCTGAACAGCCACAGACTCTGGGATCCAGGGTGCTGGACTCTGCTCCTGGCTGCACAGCCAGCAGGCTGCTACGAGCACTGCTCAGTTTGACCTTATGCAACCAGGCGCAGCGGAGTCACTTTTCCAATACATTTAAATTAAAAAAGCAAAATATCTGAATGCCCCCAAGCACTTTTGCAGAGCTACCATTTGCTATTTTTAAGTTAGCTATGATTTCTTTCATCGTAACAGATTAATTTCCTCGAGCAGAACAAAGCAAGTAAGGGCTATTGAAAGGAATTGTTTTCTGTGCTGTGCTGAGTTGGAAATATATACTGTGCACATGTGAAGTTCTAAGCTTTGTGAGACATGTTATTGGTTATATTTATAAAAGCTTACTAAGTGAGGTTCCTTATTAATGGCCCTTTTCTTGTTTTTTAAGTGTGTATGTCTTATAATTCATAAGCAAGAACATTTAATTCTCTATTATGACTTTATAGTAGGTCATATTAGCAGAAAGAACTCTGGAAAATTGAGACTAAAATCCTGTCAGTGGACAAAAGTCTGCTGTTTTTCCAGTTATATACATGATATGGGAAATCCTAATTTTCCAAAGACATAAAATGCCAATCTTTGATTTTGTAATCTGTAATAAAACCATCAGGAAAGCTGGATTCTCAGTTTATATAAAATGCCTCATTTCCTTGTGGATGAATTGGCACAAGGAGCCAGACTGCCATTGGAGGGCAAGTTGGAGAACTCGACATAGGAGAAATAATATTTATTGCAGCACTGAACCCTATGCTCTTCCATTCCATTATATATATATGTATATATATATATATATATATATATATATATATATATATATATATGGAAAAGAAACAGCGAAGTGTGTCTGCGCTTCGTGCTTTTTGGCAGACTCTGTATGTTCGTTGTCTGGTCCTGGGCTACTTAAGATGAACTGCCTGCTCCTTGAGGTTGTACCTTCTTTCCACACAGACGTCAAGTGCGTATCCAATATGTCAACAGTAAATACTTACAGACAGAATGGTGGTAGTGATAACTAGACAGGTAATGATATCTACATATCTACCTGTGCTCTTAGACTTTCTAAAACAATAAAAATTTAATCACTAAATAGAATACATTTCATTTTATTGTACCTTTAAGGATTTAGAGAAATAGAAAGTAAGTTTTGCTCACTGGTACCTCAGTCAATGGACTTCATTCTCTCCACAATTCAGGCCAAAAAAACATGGAAGAGAGCTCGTCAAAGTCCTCACTGATCAGGTCAACACTGAACCTGAGCTCTGCAGTAGGCTCGCTTCCTGGACCACTGTGCAGGTATGCCTCTCGCTTTAATCCTGCTCTGGTTTAAACTTTGGCTGAGATACGTGTGTGTGCAGTGATCTACAAGTAAATACCTGATTCACACAAAAGGACAGACATAACTTTCTCAGAAGGAATTGCAATGAAGCCCAAAGTAAAATCCACCAGTGCTCACAGAGCAGCCCTAACCTGCCTTCTTCAGAGTGGATCCCATTGAGAGCTCTGTAGGGTTGTGTAATTTCTCACGTAGGACTCGGGGTTAAAATATTCATAAAGTGCAAAGAGGCTGAACTGCTTTGCCCACTTCTCTGTTACACCAGAACTTGGCCCCCTCGGCGTGAATGCAGAGGAGAGAGAGGTGAGCCCTGCCGCCTTCCGGGAGCACCCAGCAAGCGGCCCATCTGCAGCACCCACGTGTCCCTGTGCATCCTGGGTCGTGGTGACTGTGTGTTACACATGTGCATCCAAGCACACCCATGAACACATACAAACACACACAGAGCAGTGTTGCCAGCCAGAGTGAACACTGCTGAGAGTGCAGCAGTCATCCTGGGCAGGTGGCTTGCGACTTCCAGCCCGCATTGCTCCCTGCGTCTCATTCCTTGGTGAACTCCTGGGACCTGGTGCCAAGATTCGCTGCATGTGGGTGTGAAACACTCACCTCAGGGCAGGGGCAGAGTTCTCATTTATCATGCTGGATATGCACCTCATGGCAAGGAGACGGCTGCTCGTATATCAGAATTCTTGCTGTCTTTTCCCTTTTCTTTAGTGGATGGCTACATTCATTTATTTGCTTTAAAAGCCCACATTTTAAAGCTCAGTCTACTATAAATTAGTGAGATATTCCAATCATACAAAACTTAGATAAGCCAAGGCTTCAAGCCAACTGTTGATGGCTAAAACCACCTCCTAACAGAAGAAAGGACACTTGTGTATGGCAACGATGCAGGTTTCTGTCAAAAGATATTGGGAATAAATGTTCAAGAGGTGTCTCTCCTGTTGGCCTAGCGGTGAGTGTTTCCCGAGGACCTGGCAGCCACTGCGTGTGCTCGCCTGATGGCTCTCTCATCCATCCTCTGACCCGCTCCTCACTTGGCTTACTCTTCGAGAAGTCCTTGTGCCTTCTGAGCAACAAGCCTGTGGATCAGCTCCATTGGCGCTTGGCTCTGATCATTATTATCTTGCTGAGCCAGAAGCATTTTAGTTCGATGTTGTCTCATGTCTTTTCTACTTCAGGGCCTTGCCCAAAGCAACCTTGCCCAACCCAGTGTCTCAGAGCCTTTTGCTACTGTCAGCTTGTTGTCTCACAGCTTCAGATCTTATCTCTAAGTCATGAAAGTGAGACCTGGAATCTGAAGCTGGCTCGGAGTCTCTGTCTTCTACTGACACCCTTAAAGTCATGTGCTACTTATGGGCTTGACTTTATTGCAAAATCTCACTCTTCTCTTCATTCTGAACAATACACTGCAGAGCCAAAGAGGAAAAGATGCATCGCATATTTTAACATTTTTTTTTTTATACATCGGATCGAAAGACACCGTAGTAACCTAATCAGATCCTGAGGACAGTCCCATATGCCTACGTGGTGAGGGTGATATGACTGTGTGCTGAGCTTGCCATGGGCCACACAGCCATCTAGCCCTGTACCCATGGTATTCTGTGCTCTTCCTCTGAACAGACCAGAGCAAAGAAGAGCCTGGCGGTGCCTGTGCAAGGCGGAGCTGCTCCCGGTGAGAGCGCCACGTCGCTCAAATGTGCCCACATCCATGCTTGCTGTGTGTGGTCACACTCAAGCCCCTGAGCCCACACTCCCGACACACTCATACCACACTGATTCAACACTGAACCTAACTACTGAACTTGATTCAATGTCTCCATGTGCGTACTCACGTTACACAGCACGTGTACTATATACAGAGGTGCACGCACATATAGAAAATGTATATGCCTGTATCTGTATGTACATCTTCAGTTCCAGCTGTGAATTATTGATGCCACCAGGAGTAGACACAAGGATTCCCAAGGCCAGTGGCAGTCTCTTCACCAGGGACTAGTCCCTTAGATGAGCAGTGCTTACGTTAGCAATGCATTTCTTCCGTTCTCTATTTCAGTATTCCTCCATTAATTCACAGTTGTTTAGTGACTGGTGGCCCGTGCAGGTGACCCTGCTGTTTTACAGTGTGGATCAAGTGTGAGAGGTGCCTGCAGGAAGGAGACAGAGGGCCCACTGGCCTGAGAGCATAAGAATAACCCCTGGACACCAAGGAAGGACATGGGGCTGCAGGAAGCTCAACGCGTGCCCCACATTCCAACATAGAAAGTGGCTTGGGGATACTAGTTTTGACTTGCGTCATCTGAAGAGAGGACCCTGTCACACCCAGCCCAGACCCGTAACCTGCAAACTTCAAGCCTCTGCTTTTGTGTCCAATTACTATGTAGCCATATAAAATGAATAGGGGGTTTTATGAGCTCTCCGATTCAGATCTATTCTGCTTTTTGGCCTTTGGAGTCTCGGTATTTCCTAGGTTCTCCTATTCTACCCAACTGGTTGCAAGCGCAGAGCGGGTCCCTCCTGTGTGTCCTAGAAGTGCAGAGTGTGTCCACACCTTGGCTGTAAATGTCTAGATCAATGACCGTATTCGCTGATATAGGGTAGGGCTCTTCTTGGATCTAAACCTATGGTGCAGGGCTCCCTAACATTGGCCAGATATTTGTCTCATTGAAACAGAAGCTGAGCTTGGCGTCCTCCCTGTAGGAGAAGTTTGGGAGCTTGGCCTGGCTCTCCTTGGCATGTTTGCTTTGTGGAAGACTTAATGGTTCAAAGAGAGTCACACCAAGGCTGAGGTATTTGTATCTTCCAAGCCATGGACCACTTCAAGGGGAGTTTCCTTCGAGCTTTCCATGACAATCTTTCATTTATTTCTCAGTTTCCAACACATTCCATTTCTGTGGTGTTTCCTTAGTGTGGCTAAACCGCACTTCCAGCTTGCCCTGGCAGCTGGCGCGCCTGCTGGCAAGTGCTCAGTCGGCTGTGGTTCAGAGCCTATATTTTTGTCTACCCTGGAACCAGTCTGTGCGCCAAAAGCCTGGCTGTGCCTCCTGGGGTCAAGCCAGCAGCCCTCGGCCACTGGGCTGGGTTGTCATGGGGCTGCATACCCCAGAGAAAAGTCCTCTGGCTTCCTGGGGTCTTCTGGTTGTTCTGCTTATTTTAGATTCATTTCTCTTAGATGTTCCTAGGTAACACCAAAAACCCCTGGAGGCCCAGGAAACGCCACTGCCCAGCTGAATCGCAAGGGCTACTACTTCAGCCAGAGAAGGCCCATTGAGCGTCACTTTTTGTCCTGGGCTTTCCCGTCAAGTATCATTTGGACCAAGGAGAGTGCGACAAGCATGGTGGCATGAGCAGGGAGATTATGTCCCCGTAGTCTTCTGATGCTCCATCCTCACCCTCAGCGTGACTCTTTGTCAATGGCACTGACTGAAGTAATCGGGTTTTGATGAAGTCATGGCCGCTAGGGATCTCCAGATGACAGCAATGTCCCAGTCAGCAGAGGCGCCACAGCTGGTTCTTTCTAGCCTGCCTATGCAGGGCCACAGGGACAAGGTGGCCACCTACAGGTCAAAGAGAGCCCTCCCCAGAAAACACCCTGTGGGGTCTTGATCTCCAACTTCCTGTCCCCCAGAACTGGGAGAAACAGAAGTCTGTGGCTTGAGCCCCCAGCCCATGACACTCTGCTCTGGCAGCTGCCACAGGCCTGGGATGGTGGAGAGCTCGTGGGGTCTGAATGCGCCTGCCCACCGTCCCGTGCAGACCAAGGTCCCACCACACCCACTCCCTGCCGCCATCCCCTGAACAGAGTTCTTCTGTCCTTCCGGCTTCACGGTGACGGTGAGGAGCAGCAGGAAGCACAGGGTTTCTGCATTGGCAAGTGCAAAACTAGATGAGTTTCCTATTGTTCTCCTAACAAAGCGCCACAACTGGAAAGCACAACACAAGAGGAATTTGCTTCCTCACAATTTTGGCGGCCGTGGCTCGGGTTCAGCTGTTGCTGGGCTGCATTTCCAGGGGCTCTGCACAGCAGCTTACTTTCTTGCTCTTCCAGCTGTGGCGAGTGAAGCGGTGTGGGTCGGGCCCCTTCAGTCACGTGACCTAGTCCTGTGTCTGCACTCTTACCCTTTAATTTCTGCCATGAGGAGTACCTGCCACTGCTTTTGGCACACATTCCTATAACCGGGATGACCTAGTTGTCCTGGGAACCTCAACTGATTTCTCTGCAGGGCCCCTTTCCACCTTCATGTCCTGAGAGTTGGAATGTAGACCCAGCATTTGATGCCACCTTTGAGCCAAGCAAGCAGCCAGTGCCTGGACCCCGGTGGTCTGACCCCTGCACCACTCAGCCACCCCAGGCGCCTAAAGGCAGCACGGCTTTACTCTCAATGCTGAGTGTGAGCCGCAGCAGGGCGTAGCCTCATCCTGGCCTGCCTCGCTCAGAACGCGTTGTCTGATTTCCTTAGAACCATGTGCCATGCGCATGGTGAGAACCCCGGGGGTGGGGCCTTTGGGAGGCAGCAGACTGCGGTCCCGTAGCTGCTTCAAACACATGAGCTATTCTGTAAAAATAAATCTGACGACATCTACTTTAAATGACTTTGTCTAATTACTCAGCGCTGCTTTGAATTTGGGCTTTGGTTCAACACACCTTTGACATCATCATGAGATGGTGACATCAGGAATCTCAGCCACAGTTTTGGAGTCTCTCGCCTGCTGCTGTCTCCCCTCCTATTCATGCTATGATTACAGTGAGTGAAGTTTTACCATGTGTACACTTAAGTGTGTCGTGCACATTGTATGCAACTCAAGACACTCCTCTACAGTGAGATAAAGTGTCCCACATGTTTGTTCCAGCTGTGGCCAAGACAAATGCCTGTGCAGTTCACACAGGACCTCCATGTTGCTGTCAGGGCTTCGGGGACTCAGTGGCCCCACCGCAGGTCTTCAGGGAGCTGCCCGGCTGGAGCATCCAGGATACACAGACACCACCTAGAAATCAAAAGAGGGTGAAAATATTTGACAGATCTTTTCCATGGTCTTGTACCAAAGGATTTGCTATCAATACACAAACAACTAAACTTTCTAAGTACAACTTTCTCTCACAGAGCAGAAGTGACACTATGCCAGAAGTCTGCAGGCTGCCTGCTCTCCGTGCCAACTGCCCCATCGGTCTCAGAGTTCCTATTGTGGTTTTTCTTCAGCTCCTTCCAATCCGCCCCAGACTCCGCACTGATGGTCCCCCTACTTCTGAGCTGGGCGTGGTGGCGCACGCCTGTAATCCCAGCACTTGGGAGGCTGAGGGCAGGAGGAACAGTGCAAGTTCAAGACCAGCCTGGGGTACAAAAGTGAGCTCAAGGCCAGCCTGAACTGCATAGCAAGACACTGTCTCAAAAAGCCAAAAACAAAACAAAACAAAACACCCTTTTTCTATGTCAGACACACAAACATCCTTTTGGCTTACAAGCACACTTAGAGGTTTCTTCAAATTTTTAAAAGTAAATGTTAATTTTAAAAATTTATTTATTTATTTTTATTTTTTATTTTTATTTATTTATTTATTTATTTATTTATTTATTTATTTATTTATTTATTGTGGGACTGGGGATTGAACTCAGGTCCTTACATTTGCCAGGCAAGCACTTATTCTACTGAGCTATTTCCCCAGCCCCCTTAAATGTTAAGTTTTAAAAAGTAAATCCTAAGTGAAAAGTTTATAACCCTTACTTAGTATCTTTGTACAAATCAGATAATACTGATGGACATTAAAAAAGAATTAATTCATGATTTTAATATATAAACAAAGACACAAAACAGAATCATGTTTCTGTTTAACCCCAGAATAAAAGTTACAAAACAGAAAATGAATGTAACAAATGCAAAAGAAAAAGCAAAGATAGGAAACAGGATATCTAAAGGCTTTGAGAAATAAATCCTATCTTTGGAGTTTTAATATTTCAAATGTTAATTTAGAAATCAGCTAATATGTTGTGCTATTTTATTTATTCTAAACTCCACACATCCTAGTTTTCTCGTTACAGTGTGCAGTCTGGCTCGGATAGAGCCGTGCGACGCATGCCTGATGCCTGCAGTTCGCCCCACACGGGCTGCTGCTCACACAAACACATCAGCAAAGGCCTTCGCAGCATTGCCTCTGTGACTTCAGTCAGCTTGTAAATATTACAAGGTGTTAAGGAAAATATGTCATCAGTATCATTGTATCTTTAATTAATACAATTGCAGAGGCAACGCTTACGTAAGCCAGCAGGCCGTTGCTTAGGCTCACTGTCAAGTATCACACTGGTAGGGCCTGTGTCTACGTGTCCCCTGAAAGCCTCATACAGTCATGGGGCAGCTTCTGGAGCTCCTGGTTGATTCTTGAGCCAATCCTGGGACTGCAGGTGTGAGCGTTCCACCGTGGCCCTGGGGCAGGTAACATGAGGAGGGGAGAGAGGCTGGCTGGCTTCCTGTGCTGCTGCCACTCCCTTTGCCTTCAGCTCCTTGCAGAAACCATGAGCGGCTGCTCCCTGCCATGTGCCGCTCTGCCTGGGAGCCAGCTGAGCATGGACTGAAACCTCCACTGACTGTGAGCCAAACGAACCTTTCCTTTCTTCACGTTGGCGGTTGGTGGTTTTGTCCCAACGACAAGAGAAGAGAAACTGAGACGTATGCCATGTACATAGCTAATTATACCCTCTCCGCTCACACAACCTTGCTGGACAGCACCCTTGTTTACGCTAAGTTTCTGTCATCCGTGAAGCACATGTTACACTGCAATGTGATGGTCATGATGTCATCATGTGAGGGGTCTTCTCAGTGCCTGTGCAATCTGATGAGACAACTGTGTCCCGTGTGGTCCAGCTTCAGAAGGCAAGCTTCCTAGGTCTGTGTGACCCGGAGTCTGGAGTAGACTACAGAGGGCCCGGGAACGGGTGAGTAAACAGCGCTCCTGGAAGATGAGCTGTGTGTAGATATAGTATAGGACCTCTAGGAAAACTTAGCTGTCCCAGCTATTGTCAAGGTACATGAAATATGAATGAATTAAGCACCACTGGAGACTTATCCCTACAAACTACCACATTATGTAGTTTCTCTTCATTGTTTCTGTTTTATGTATTTAGTACAGAGTCTCACTACGCAGCTCAAGCTCATAGTGTTTCTCCTGTTTTTAGCTGCCCAGTGCTGGAATTAGAGGCGTGCACCACCACGCTCATCTCACTGAGGCAGAGTGCCCGGGGGGGGGGGGGCAGGGCTGGTGTGACCTGTGGTCTTGGTGCTTGCCCCACGCAGGGGCTTAATAGTTGAGCTACCTCACCGCGCCATTACATTCTGTTTTTGCACAGGTGTAATGAAGCTCAATGCAAGGCATCTTTGCCTTTCAAGTGAAGTTGCCTACCACAAAGGCGGGAAGCATGTCGTAGGACAAAAAGGGAGATTTGCATTCAAGTAGACAAGTTTCTACATGATCTGCATAGTTACTTAAATAAAAAAGTTGCTACAGAATCTATTTAATCAGTCTAATAAATTTATTCCTTTTCAGTTTGTTTTACAAACTGTTCAAAATAATTTTTCAAATATAGTTGATTCATTTGTTTGCTAACGTAATCTTTTTCAGGCATGGTGACACACATCTATAACCCCAGTATTCAAGAGATGGAGGCAAAGTGGACTGCTGTGAGTTTGAGACCAATCTGGGTTACAAAGTAAGCTCAAGGTCAGCCTGAACTGCACTGAGACCTTGTCTCAAAAAGAAAAAAAAAGTAAGCTTATATTTTTAGAGCATTTAACTGGATTATAAATTGAAGAACCAAAGTGCATTTAGATGGGCTGACCAGACAGCTCAGCAGACTAGATTAAAGCGCCTGTTTAAGCAAATGCAGGGGTCATGGTTCGATCCCCAGTACCGTATGCTGTGACAGCCCCAGCCCCAGGAATGGCTGAGCTGGCCGCAGAGTCTGGCTGTAGTGGCATCCAACCCCAGTGCTGGAGGGACTGAAGGCAGGAGGATCATGTTGAACCTGAGCTGTGCAGTGAAACCCTGTAACAACCAAATACATTAAAACAACAACAATAGCAACAACAATAACAACAAAATGCGTTTCGCTGATATGTTCAATAACCCTAAGTATGTGCCTTACTGGGAGCTACTACAATGTCACAATTATGTTGGATCCATTCATGCTTCAAGAAAAATCTCACCAGCTATTCTGAGCAGAGGTTAAAAGAAATCATTGGATATGATTCAGTACATAGATTTCCAAAAGCTCTGGAAATAATCTGTGAGCAAGATAGCATGTTGAAGGTGAGCTGCCTACTCAGGGTGTGCAGGGAAGGACTTCCCATAAGTCAGAGCCGAGTATTCGGCCATAACTCCGCCCACCCCAGAAAGTGGGCGTACTCTGGCCTGCGCCCAACTGCCCATACTCTGCAATCTGGTGTTGCAGACGAGGACAGGCAATGGCCGCTCCCACAGGAACTTCTAGGGCAGTCTCCAAGGTGCCTGCTCCCTAGCCTTGGGCAAAAGTTGGCATGCCTAGCATTTGA
The DNA here is from genome assembly GCA_004027025.1 of Myocastor coypus. Classification (NCBI taxonomy): domain Eukaryota; kingdom Metazoa; phylum Chordata; class Mammalia; order Rodentia; family Myocastoridae; genus Myocastor; species Myocastor coypus. The sequence goes on from PVJA010016639.1 coordinate 10,190, forward strand.
GTTCCTGCCCAAGAATACTCTATGATTACCTAGTAACCAGTGATTGAGAATGAAAATAGCAGTCAATAATTCGCAGATTTATTGAAGCTGGCTTACAAAATTTTTTTTTTCCTAAGAAATAAAGAAGCAATATTAATGTTGAGTTTTGGAATGACTTTGAATTGCTTGTTTGTGGAAAATTTCCATCATTTTTATCACTTCAATACATTTCAGGGGCATAACTGATTTTAAGATATAAAAAGACCCATATGAAACCGGCCTGTTGCGAATGACACCCACTTCTGAGCACAACTCTGTGGGCCATTGTGCCCGTGTTCAGCCTAGGAACACGAGGGGAGCTTTGCTAGGTGTACCACTGTCTGCTGTGCAGAAGCAGCGCTGCTGCTTGCTCTCAGACTCGTGTGCGGACCAGGTCCTGCTGTGGCAGTTGAACTTAGAAATGAAATAACGACAAAGCCTCGGGAGAAGCCTCCAGGCAGAATCGGCCCTGTTTCCTCCCTCATCCGGCCACCGTCATCGCAGTGGCTGTGCACCATGTGGGAGAGGAAATTCTGGCAGTGTGCACGCCGCAATGGCCCCTCTGTGCATGGCATCCCACGTGCCACTTATGGGCCCTTGAGGTTTGGAGAGCCTGCCACTGCCCAGGAGGTCACAGTCTCCTCTCTGGTGTCTGCCCTTGTGACACCCTGGAGCAGAGAATTAGGAGCGGCTCAGCCCTGGCAGAGTGGGGCTCGCGATGGACCTGTGCTGCGTGTGAGGAGCACTTCAGAGACGCTTGGTCTTTTCTTGCCGTGTTACAGGGAAAGGTTTTTGGTGAAATGAATGCCTGAGGTATCTAAAAAGAAGAGAGTCTTCCTGAAATTGAGCTTTGCATCAGAACGTCTAGCTGCTGAAGCCAGAAACACCTAAGCTTGTTACTGCATTTCTCTGAAAAGTGGACCAGTTGGACAAAACTAGCCATTACTGTTAAAAGTTTTGGTCCAGGCAAAAAGCGTGTGATGCAGGATCTTAGCAAAGATCAAAAGCAAAATGTAGTAAGTTAATCTTTGGTTGGATAGACTTAGTCATACTAGGGATATGACAGACTGTGGCAGTCTTTGGCCACATGGCGCCCAGAACATGGGTTTATTATACTGGATCAGGAAGAAGCCCCATAGAAGCCACATCTAGACAGATGGCCAGCAGACTTGTTGAGGAGGACATGGAGACCAAGCACTTCAAATCAGCACTAAAGTGGTCTGCAGGATAACGAAATCAAAAACCAATGTCTAGAATTACAGTTTGCACATCATACAAATATTGTTCAAAATATGCTGTAAGTAGTAGCTCAGAAAGTATGAAGAGCAGGTTTGTCGTTTGATTAAGCTGTCGCTCCTAATACGTGTATGAGTCTCAGCTTATTCACAAGCTCTCCTCATATAATTTACTTATTTTCCTCCCAAAGTATTTCTTGTAAATGTTGATCACTTCAAAATGCAGCGTTTGTGCTTCCCAAGCGGTTTCGTGCTGCTGCTTACCCAGTGCTTGCACGTCACGCCAGGGAGGTGGCTCTAGGGTTCAAGGCCGGACCTGCTGGCTTCCCACACAGGGTGACACTCGGGCTGGGAGCTCTCGCTCTGTGCAACCGTCCCTCCCACGCCCACTCCTCAGGAATGCTCTCTTAGCTTTGTGCGGGAGACACTTTATACATTTATAAAACTCTGCCCATGCTATTAATGCCTGAGTCAATGAGGCGCATGGAGAAAATCACTGACATTAATTTCTTCTCATGCTTTTAGGGTTCACCTCTTCTTTGTTAAGGAGTTCAAGCTTTGTGCTAAGCTTGTATAACTGTTAGATGGTCTTGTCTTTTTCCCACTGGTTCTGAATAGAGAGAAATTTTTCATAGACTTCCAGCCATAAACATCTCAATATTTTTTATCAAATAGGCTCTGAATATTTCTTAACATATTTTTCAAGAATGCATTTCAAGTATCAGAAAACGTTACAATACTCCAAAACAAATGCATTTATCAATGTCTTGTCAATTTCGCATCTTTTTGTTTTTATCGTTGTTGTTTTTCTCCATGTTTAATTCCTCTATGTAGGCTTCCTTTCTGTATGGAGCGGCCGCAGCTGGAGGTCAGTCACCGCTGCGTGGCCAGGACAAACCGGCAAGTACAGGGGAGCGCATGCATGCAGGCCGTTGCTAGGCAGAGGCTGACGTGGACAGCAGCCTGCCCTGGGCGCGCATAAGCGGCAGTTCTCGGGCAGGTCCTCTTCCCCAGCCAGGGCGAGGCCTCCACTGACCTAAGCTTTCTTCGCTTGTCTTTAGTTTCTAAATCCCCTCACTCTTTTTCCGTAGGACTGTTCAGAGCCATGTGGGTCACGGCACGATTCCTCTTGCTCTGTATCTAGCACAGGATCTATCGGGTCTCACTGTGTAGATTGGACTCAGTGATCCTCCTGGTTTCAACCTCCCAAACACAGGAGTTACAGTCTCAGTCATGACCTCAGTGCACCCTGCACGGCACGCCAGGGGTCGCACCCTGGCTGCGGCTCTCAGCCTGAGCAGATGCATCAGTGCACTGAGATATCTGGCCGGCCTCACAGCCTGGCTCCATTCATTCCATCTTATTTATTTATTTATTTATTTATTTATAGAACTAGGCACTGAACTTTGGCCCTTGCACTTGCCAGGCCAGCACTTATTCTACTGAGCTATCTCTCCAGCCTCATTTTATTGCTTTAAATATTATATTGATATAGTTGCTCAAAAATTAATTTCTAAGCTCTGACCGCTCATCTGAATTTTATGCTCCTATATTTGCAGCCTGACATTACCATGTATATATATAAGAGTGACCTCAAGCTTAAAATGGAAAAAAAAAAAAAAAAAGAGCTAGCAGCTTCGGCCCTCATTGTTCAACCTGTTCTTCACCGGCTCCTGTTTTTGGAGAGTCACACTCTCAGCGAACATGGAGAAAGTATTCTGCTTCTCAGATCATGTCTGAACCATTAGTCCAGGGGACACTCAAGACTCCGCTTTCTCTCCCCTGTTCTCTCCCCTGGTCAAGGCCGCTGATGGTCAGTGCTGGAACACTCACCGCCTCCTCTTGGGTTGTCCGTTCTTCCCTTGAGCCTCATTCCCTGGTGTACAGCTGCCTTTCTGTGGAGTCCTAATCAGACTGTGTCATGTGTTCACCAATTCTGTAACCTACTAGCAGGACTGCAGGGGAGTGGCGGACGCCCGTGGCCTGGCTGCCCATCCACCGTGAACGCAGCCCTGCTCTTCCACATGACCCCTGAGCTCTGGCCACAGAGAGACCCTTCTGCCCTGGCCACCAGGGAGTTCATGTCTTTGTGTCTGCATCTTAGCAGCACTGGAGATCTCATGAAGCCAGTTTAACCTTTCAGTGTCAGTTTACTTGTCACCTTCTCTAAATCATCCAACTCATTTTTGATCTCTACATTACAACAATAGCAATTTGACTTCTTTATATAATTCATTAATATGTATTCACCATTTGTATATATTAATTTTCCCTACGGAATATAAACTTCAAGAGACAAAAAGTTTGTTTAATTTCTTCAATATTATATTATTGGTTTATATCTTAAAGCACAATCTAAAGCCTGACCAACCAACAATTTCAGAATTAGCATAAAGCAGAGAAGTTGATTAAAGTTTATCTCAAGGAGTTATTTGACAAAATCGTGACAGTATCCAATAGAATGAATGAGCCAAAAGCAAGCGCACAGTGCCGTCGTAACGTGGCTGCGTGAAACCCCGCTAGAAGCCTCGGGAACTCCTTGCCCCTGCTCTGGAACTTACTTGTAGCTGGATACTTACTCCAGAGTACTTTAATGACTACTATGTCACATTTCCAGGGAAAGAAATCGCTCATCAACGCCATGAGAATGCAACACTGTTGCCTCTGCCGGGACGATTTCATGTTGTACGCTTCGTTACTTTTATTATTTTCCCGTAATCATTAACTTACACTAGCGTCCTGGGTCATGTTCTTTGCCTTCCCAGAGTTAAGTAGGGCTCAGTGAACCGCTGTGCTCTCCTTGCTTATAAATTTTTCATTGCCTTCATTTACTCTCGGGTCCGAAGGGAAACGTGCCTGCCTCTCTCAGACCAAACCCAGGGCCGTGTGCGCGCTTTGGGGTGCCTCCATAAAAATACCTCTGTTAGAAAGCTGTGCATGTTCCTATGGGATTTGGCATATAATTGTACATACATACATAATTAGTAAGAAAAGAAACACTGATTTCTATTGTAATAGCCTGTGTGGGGTCTTGGTCTTCTGATTCAGTTCCCTATTAAGAAAGAATTTTTACTGATTTTTAGCAAACCAATAGAAAACAAATACAGCCATTGAGACCTTGGGCCCACAGCTCCATGCCCCAAATTCCTCAGGGTGTAATTAGAGCTCACGTTTGGGGTGCTGGGAAGTCAGCCGTTCCACTGTTTATGTGACTGTTTTTGTTAAATGGTGGATGTTCAACATAAATTGTGTGTTCCAGGGTGGCTACTTTTGGTGACTTTACTTACAAATTTTGAAAATGATAAATGTAGAAGCAAGTAAGCAAAGTGAAAAATAACACTTTAAACATGATTCAAGCGTGCGCAAAATCACTGTGAATTTTCAGTAAGTATCGAGCATAATCCGAAAGATCACCCCTCCTCCACATCACGCCATCTCCTGGGACAGTAAAACACACACACCCCTAATGTGCAGCTATTCATTACACAGTGCCCACCAGAATTCTCTCCCAAATCTGGAAGAGGCTAATGTTGTCTTGATTTGCTATTACTTTTTTAAAAATAAATTTTATTTCTTACGATACTCCCAGGGTCACAGCCAAAGGGAGCAGAACATGCAGGGCTTCTTCCCGCTTCTCTCCCTGCTCGGGGACTCACCATAAAGCGTTATCATCCAGCCCCACAGCCCCGCATCCTTGCGGGGGCAGGCCCTGCTGATGCCCTGCGGCCACCCACAACCCATGCACTCTACGGGCTCTGCTCGGCATCACACGTGTCTGGGTTCAGGCACATGTGTGAGGACGCATGTCCCCCATTGTTCTGTAACATAGACTCCTCCTTTTGGCTCCAAAGGTTCTTTGGCTTCTCCCGCGCATCCTACCTCCTCCCCGACCCTGGCCACCATGGCTGGGTTAGTCTGTGTTCTTCCATTTGTTGGCAGGACTCAGGCAGCTCGCAGTGGCTTCAGACTGCAGTCTCACCCTGTGACAGAGACCCAGCGCTCTGCTGGCTCTCTGGCTTGACAGCGCCTTCCTGTGTCCTGCTGAGCCTCCTGCTATGCATGTCCCTCTGGCCACTGCTCACTCTCAGAAGACGCCGTGCTTGGTTCTAAGTTGTGCCGCAGCATGCTGCTGTGGCGCTGTGTGCTGGTGTCTGTGCAGACCCCACTTCCGGGTCCCTGGGGCACATGCCAAGGACTGAGTGCTTGGTAGGAGTGGGTCTAGTTTCAAAGGACCCCATGGGACACTCCTCAAGAGGCAGTGCTATTGCTCGCTCTCACCAGGAATGAAGCAGTGCTCTTGTACTTCTGGATCCTGTGGACATGTGGGGTCGTCGGTCTGTGGGTTGTGGCCTTTTGGAAGATCTACAGAGGTTCTCACTGTGTCACTGTGTGCTTCGCTGATGGAGCCCTTTGTGAGCGTCTGTCCATACAGCAGTTGCCAAGCATCTGCCTACCTCTGTGAGATGTCTGTCCGGGTGGTGAGGCCAGCTCTTAACGGGTTGATGGATGTGTTGGGAGTTGTTTCTGCATTGGAGGGAATGGCTTCCTATCAGCTAGACCGGGCTTTTGTGAGTATTCCATCCAGAGGTGGGGCCTGGGGTGGATCCCCAGGGTGCATCTTCAGTGCACCCTTAGCCAGCACCTGCGGTGAGCTGAGCAACTTTGCCCCACTGCGATGCTCAGCCTTGCAGTTCTGTGACCATGGATCTAAAACCTTGAGCCGCTGTAAACTGCTCTGCCTTTAAGCTTTTGTTGGAGCAATGTCTTTGTTCCAACAAAGCGAAAGCTGAGTAAGGTGACCACAACAATGTGCAATTCTCTGGCTTTCTCTCTGCTCTTAATTTCTAGCTTTATTAGATTACAGTGAGATAAGATGTGTATGACCTCTAGTTTCCTTGAACTTCCATTTAATTTAAGATATATTTTATGGCCCTGAGTGTGGTCCTTCTTGATTAATATTCTATTCAAAGTTGGTGAAGTGAAGATAACTCTGTAGAATAAGCACTTGCCTTGGAAGTGCAAGGATCTGAGTTCAATCCCCCATTCAGCAAAAAGCAAAAAGCAAAAAGCAAAACAAAACAAAACAAAAAGCATAAAAAGTTGGTAAAGTGCTTGTTGTGCTGGTGTTGAATGAAATTGTGTGTAGGTGGCTTTTATAACCACGCAGCAGATGCTATCAAGTTTAATTAAAACCTCAATCCTCTTCTGTCTGCTGGATCACTCCACTTCTGATGGATAGTTTCCCACCATTAGAGTTGATTTCAATGATGTCTGTGCTATTCTACTAGTGGCTGACCTACAGTAATACATGTAGTGATATTGTGTTGATAAAAATATACCTGTATAGATAGATATGGATATAGATATGGATATAGATATAGATATAGATATAGATATCTTGGATTTTTCTGAATTTTTAGAGAATTGTCCCTTTATCAGTAGCATCATTCTTCGACACTGACATATTTTATTGCTCTGAGATTTGCTGTTTGATATCAAATAACTTCTTATGCATTTTCTAGTAGTATTGCCATCGTTTCTGTCTCTGTCTCTGTCTCTGTCTCTATTTCTGTTTCTGTCTGTCTCTGGTTGTCTGTCTCTCTGTCTGACTGTCTCTGTGTCTGTCTGTCTGTCTGTCTCTCTCTCCCTCTCTCTCCCCCTCCCTTCCCTTACTGGAGGAACTATTTAATTTCAAACACAGGGCATTCAAACCCTGGGGTACATTCCCAGCTCTTTTAAAAGTTTAGAGGTAGAGATTTACTTTGATAAGCTCCTCAGGCTGGGCTCAAGGTCAGGATCCTCCCACTCTCACAGGGCTGGGATTCCAGGCGTGCAGCCTCATGCCTGGCGGCTGGAGCCTCCCACGTCTATTTGCCTTCGTTTCACAAACCTCTTTACCTTTAAAGTATGCTTCCAGTAGACAATATGTAATTGAGTCTTGTGCTTTCATTTACTTGCTCTTTAAATTGGTGCATTCAGACCGCTAATATTCACAGTGAGTCTCCATGAAGTTGAATGAGTATTTCCTATATTTTGACTGTAGTCTTTCTGATGCCCTTGTATTTTACTCTGATTGCTCTCTCACGCTCTTCCTGCCTTTGTGGCTGAAGATGAGTATGTTGCAGAGGCTCCATGACTTCCCATAAGGCATCAGCCCAGTAAGCCCATCAAGAATTGAAAATATGATACATCGAGAATGCGTGGAACGCTCTTACCTACCGTGCATCGCAGTGCAGCCCCGCAGGGCATGGTGGAGAGGGGGCTGCTGGGGCTTCTGTCTCATCACAGAGCCAGGGCTGCAGTGCACTGTTGACATCCAACATCGGAAAAGGGCATCGTGTCGCATCTGCCAAGCCTGAGAGAATACTTCAGTTCAGGAATTTCACGAACGCTTCTACCTCCTGTGTGATCATTTCATACCACCGTAGAGCTGACAACTTGTGTCAGTTGTACATCTTAAGTGATCTGTACACACCTCTATTTTCCAATTTTGTAAAAGTGTCTTTCCTGGGGCTCGGGGCGTCCGTGTGCAGCTAGCTCCCGCTTCACGCCCTGATTACCTCATCACAGGCAGACCACGCACCTGGCATTCACAAACTCTCTTAATCCTCCGTCCTGTCCTGCTTAATATGCTACAGTGCATATATTTCCACTGTGTGGACAGATCAATAAATATTTACAGAGTAGGGAAACTGAAGACATGTAGTGTGGTATGGTATAGAATTTGCCCTTTACAACAAGCACACCAAATACCAGGAACTCAGGCAAGCTGAATAGTGACACACATGATGCCCTGCTGCCTGAGATGCCATTTCTGCCGAGCATGCTTCATTTCGGCTTCAAACCTGTGCTTTTACCTTCTAAGCAATCTAGGAAGAATAGCCCCGACCTCGCTGATTGGCAGTCAGGGGTGATTTGCAGGCTATAGTGCGCGACCCGCGGAACCGCACTTAACCGTGCTTCATAACTGACTACTCTTATATTCATGCTGTCGAACACTAAACAAAACCATGTCCTTTTGATGCCTGGTACTTCCCACATGCAGGTACTTGATTTCAAGCAAATCATTCAGCATGCAGACTCACTGGAAAGATAAGAGAGGCCAACGAAACTGTTGGTAAGTCATAAATAGTAAGCACCTCAGCAACAGATAACTTTAGATTCCTGGAAATTCAATGATCTTCCTGCTTTTCCTCACTAATGACATATTGTGTACATCCAGTTGAATTTTAAACTGATTAATGCCGACTACCATGACCTGTGGAACAACTATTCTTCTGTCAGCCCAAACACAGTGATTAATTACTAAGATTTTCCAAAGTGGCTTTTGAGGATGAGTTTTTAATGTGGTTTTCTATGAAAAGCAGCTAAACTAAATTCCTAAATCTGTACTCCTGTAAACATTACATTCACTGCCCTGGGAGGAATTCGCTGTGGTTTGAATCTTCATCTCCACTGAAATCCAGGCTGGAATCTACCTGCCACTGTAACAGCATCAGGAGGGCCTCCAGAGGGCACAGTCCCCAGGGGCTATGTGGCTACTGTGTGAGAGGGGCGTCACGGCCTTTGTCTTCTGCAGGAGAGACGTTGCCGGCCTCTTCAGAGGCCAGCAGTTGGACCCTGATTCCCTAGCGTCCACGACCATGTGCTACCAGGGTTCTGTTGATCGCAAATTACTGGCTACGTGGCTTTCTGTTACAGCCACAGAGATCAAATGCAGGCAGAGATGCCCCTGACATCTCATCATCTCATGAGACGAAGCCTCCTCTCTCCAAGTCTTTGCTCCCACGGTCAGGATTTGCTCCACCGGGGCTCTGTCTTCATCGTGCTGTGTTACATAGTGAAGCAGAGAACTTATGTAGCTTCACATTTTGAACTTAAAGGGAAATCATTGCGCATGATGAGCCAGCACCGAATCGGTAGTGAAGGGCACAGCCATGGAACCACGTGCAGGGTAACTAGCCAACGCTGCAACCTGGCCCACAGCGAGGATCCAGTCATGCCCCGCCATCTTCAAGTGTGCCACCTTGCGGAGACCTTGAGGCATCAGCCACAACATGCGTGAGCATGTAGGTCCTTGGAAGAGTGTTCCTCACGGTGCCATGTAGCGTGGCACTTGGAGCCTATTCACATAGCCAGATGCTACATGCTTGCGGCAATGAACTAGCTGCAGCATGACCAAAATGGCCCAACCTTTTGCGGTGAAAGAGGCGAGTCAGACACGGAAGCGCACGCGCTGCATAACTGTATTCGTGTCACGTGCAGGAAAGCAGAGGCAGTCCTGGCAATCAGGATGTGGGCACAGCAACGCAGCGAGGGAGATGCACACCTGCGAGGCCCAGGGTCCCTCCCATCTGCACCTCAGTATTAGTGGCTGATTAGGTGAATCTACTCTGACAAAAAGATCACTCACCCATCCTCATTAATGGGCATACATTTATACATGCATACTGCATTAGATACAGTTTATAAAAACTTCCTCCAAACACCTTTGCCTTCTGCATGATGGAATTTGGAATATGTTGGGCATGTTTCAGAAAATTACTATACAGATTCCCTCCCACTCCTCCCTCTCCCCTCTCCCCTTTCCCGATATCTTCTCCTTCAATCCGATGCACTGAAATTATAGCATACAGTCAAATAGTATCTGATTCAGTTGTGCATTCTGTCCCTCTGCTGGGGCCCCAGGTTCCCCCAAGAAGAATGACTTGTGCTTGCAGATGGCTTCTGCCTGCTTGGCAAGGGTGGGAAATCGCCCTGGGTCTGCTCGGGATGGGAGTTCTCAGCTTCCAGTGCACACATCGAGCGGCACAGTGGGTTCAGGCGTTTGCACTGTAAGTTGTTTTCAAAGAACCAATGTGGAATTCACTGACTTCGCAGGTAAGAGAGGTGCATGAATGCAGAGTGTGGAAAGTGCATGGGAGGGAAACCCGGTGACACCTCCAGGGTCACCACTTTATACAGTGTGGGTCAAGGGTTATAAAGTGTCCCTTGTAGTAGAATGAAAATGGAATATTTCTGAGTTAGATGTTACTGATGTTGTATTCAAAATAAATATAGCAGCAATTGTACAGTGATGCTTAGAAGCACTACATTATCAGAAACACTGGAAAAACAAAAAAGTAGGGAGTTGCACTGCGTAAAAGAACACACTTCCCACTTATGCACCCCCCTACCCCCCAGCCATGGCTTCTTCTTAGCAAAAGCACTAGTAAGTACATTTCCTGTTTCTTGAAAATGCTTTCGACTCGGATTTGTGTCCAGATTGAGAATCACGACGTGCTCGGGCCCACTCAGAGCTCCGCGGGAGGCTCTTCGGTACCGGACTTTGGAACTGTGATCAGAACAGCGTGGTCCTGGCCCGGAGACAGGCGCTCATGCAGACAGTTGCAGAGGTGGACCCGAGCTCTCGCCCGCGGCCAGCTGGGCGCTGGCAGAGCTGCCAGGAATGCACTTTGGGGAAAGGAGGCGCCTTTCAGTGAGCGGCGCTGAGAAAGAAGTGACGTCCACTCAAGAGGAAGCTGGGCCTCCCCGGAGGTGGAAGCAGATCAGCTCAAATGGAGCAGAGCCCTCAGCGCCGCATCTACGAGCACCGATCGGCCCGCAGAAAACAGGGCAGGCGTTTTCGGGATGCCGCAACGGCAGGGGATGTCTACAGGAAGCAAAGCCAAAACGAGGCAAATGGGGTTGTTTTAAACTAAAAGACTGCGGCTCACAAAAAGACAGAGCCATCAGAGGAGGCCAAAAGCTGTGCCGTGGGCTGAAATCCCGGCGGGCCTTCATCAGACCAGGGTGAAACTGGGGGTAGATCAGGAGATGTGATATGAGACCACGTCTGCACTGGAGGTGCGGGGGTGTGCAAAGCCGCCCTCCCCAAGCCGAGCAGCAACACAGCACAGCACAGCGCAGCACAGCACAACAAACCTGACAAAACTGGGACGAGCCCTGAATACATGTTTCGCAAAAGAAAGCCCACACAGAGCCTAGAAGTATATGAAAAGCTGCGGGGCATCAGCTGTCGCCAGCGACACGGCCCTCAGACCACCGCGGGAGCAAGCGCCGCTCCAGGAAGACAGCAGGGGCTTGGGGCCAGCGGGCTGCACACAGGGTTGGTAGGAGTGCGAGTTGGTGGGTGTGGAGTGCCCAGATGTGCGATGCCCGGTGGGCAATGGCCCAGGGGTGATGCCCAGGTGTGGGCTGCTCAGTGTGCGATGCCCAGTGTGCAATGCCTGGTATGCGATGCCCAGGTGTGCAGTACCTGGTGTGTGGCATCTGGTGTGCAGTGCTCAGGTGTGCAATGCCTAGCGAGTGTGTGATGGCAAAGACAGAAAGTGGAGGGCCTGCGTTGCTTGTGACTACACGGGTGAACGGGAGGTCACGACGTCTCCACATTTGCTTTTATTTATTTATTATTCATTAATTAATTTATGTTTGGGAGTGCAGGTAACAAAACCTAGCAACGCTGCAGAAGTCTGATTCGCTCTAAGCATTCCCAAGGCTACGCCCGCCATGCCCAGTCGGAGCCCTGACTAGGATCCCAGAACAGCACAACAGTCAGGCCAAGGGCGGCCGCTCACTGCAGCCTCCTGGGAACAGACTTAAGGTTGCTCATGTCACCAATGCAGGAGTGCGCTGATCCTAGAGGTGATACGGGAACAATTTCTCAGCAGTCAGGAGCTCGAGGTAGTGGTCCTTCCCGCTAGCTAGCACTTTTAAGTGGGGCTTGTCTCTGTTAGTCAGGGCCAGAGAGCAACTTTCTGCAAACTTATTAGATACTTTCATATATACACTGCCACCTGCTGGTAGGCTTAGGTATCAGGCAGGGCATAGACCTGATTCTAAGCAATCTTCCTGATAATCAATCCTCAGGAGACCACCATCTCTGTCAACTTCTAGGTACAAGGGAACACGACGGATGATAATGATTTTATGCAAGGTTCTGCGCTTTCCTTCCCTCAGCGTTTTCCAGCGAGCGGTACTAGTGGAATGCAGAGTCAGCTTTTGTGAACACACTGCTCAGACCAAGGCTTCTGCAGCAGTCCTAGGACTGTCAACGCCCGCGGCACATGAAAGCGAAAAGCGCTGACGTCTCGGTGACAGCCGCTGTTAACTCCAGAGGGCCGCGGGGGCCTGAGGCAGGCGCCGCCTCTGCTCGTCCTCACAGCAAACCCTTGTGAGGCACGGGCTCGAAACATGTTCAAAGTGAAAAGTAAAGTCAAGGACCACAGGCGCTTAGCGGCACAGAAGGAGGGAGGAGACAGAGCGAGCCCTTTCTGTCCCCTGAGTCCTCCACCCGCCTGCCCGCTCAGGAAGGTGACTTGCAACTACCCAAATCTGAGGGCTGCTTTCCTCCTCCAGCTTCGAGCTGTGTACAAGCCTGCGGGCGCTGCTGGGGGGCTCAGGGGCTAGGCCCACAGGAGGGCTGCGGCTATTGCAGAGCAAGCAGGAGAGGGCATGAGGAGGAGCCCTGTGCTACTCAGGATGGGCCGCAGAGGCGCAGGGTGCGAGGCGGGCACTCTGCGGACCACCTGCGGCGGGGACACCTGCTCCGGTGAGACCTACGCTGTTACCACCAGCATTCCCAAGCATTCTTGTGACCGACTTAGTAAAGCAGCAGGGGAACTCTTACGTGTGTGTTTCAGGGATTAGGTAAGTTCAAGAAAAGATGCATGAAGCCATGTTTTGAAAAGGCTGTCACGTAAGTATGAGTGCGGTCCCCTACCGTGTATCCATTTACATAGGCTTCGGAGGCACGGATGCTGGGGGACCGTGAGAACCCAATCTGTTTTAGCATGCCCCCCTGGAAGGCTCGACTTTAGATTTATCTGAATTTATAGCAACCATATGTTCTTTCTTTTTGTGGGACAGGATATCATGGCATCATACGCTTTCATAGAGATGACCACTTACATTTATATCTAATATGATTTCATTGTTGTGCCTGCAGCGTATATTATTCAAATCGAGAGAAAATGTAGGACAAAGTGCTTTGGCAAGTGCCGCTTGGCCGATACGATTGCTCTGTGTAGCACGAGGACATTTCGGGGTGGGCGGCTTTGGTCCAGGAGTAGGCATGAGCTGGGGTTGCACTCGCCAGCACGCTTGGAAACAGCCAGGCTTATGGAATAGGCTCGCAGCCCGCTGGGTCAGTCAGCGCTAGGACCGAATGAGGGGTTCCACCTCCTGCGCACCTGGGCACCTTCGCTGAGGGACCCCTGTGGTGCACGCCAACCCTGACGCCTTGTGAACAGGCTCCGCCTCCTGGATGGAGCTGCCTGAGAGGCCTCGCGCTCCCAGCTGGGCCTGTGAAGGCCTCGGAGATGTCACGTGCTCGGGGTTGCAGAAAGGAGAGGAGAGTGTGAGCACCGGGGAGGGAGAGGCAGCTTCCTCTCCTCTGCCGCCTTCCTACCGCACGTGGGATGCTCTTTATTCCGCGAATGTTCCACTGGTAAGGCTGCTGCGCATTCTGGAATGAGTCCGCTAGATATTCGTGTGTAGATGCTGAGATTATTATGTGCAATATGTTTATATAAATATTACCATATCCTATCTATCTATCTATCTATCTATCTACCTTTTGCATTGGCATCAAACTCACCACTGTGCCTGTCATGCAGGCATTGTGTGCTAAGCTATATCCCAGGCTTCAATAATAATAATAATAATAATAACAATAACAATAATAATAATAATAATAATAGCAATTACTATTATTATTATATTACCTCCTTTTCTCTTATTGATTTTCACTCTGTCTACACACAGCTCTAGCTGGAGCCGCTGTCTGAGCCGCCAGCGGTGGGAGGCCGCTGCCTTTCAGCTGCCCACAGGGGTGAACTGTACTCCTCAGACCAGCATCCTCTGGGCTCCCCGGTGGAGGCACACAGGCACGCTCCTGGGGCGCTATGGGCTCCCCGGTGGGGGTGGGAGCACGGAGGCACTTGAAGTGAACTTGAAGCTCTATTTTCAGCTGTGCGCTGGGTGTTACATTGTGTACATCACATACCTTACCACTGAAGCCCTGTGCCCCCACTGGGGACCCACAGCGCCCCAGGAGCGTGCCTGTGTGCCCCTACCTGGGAGCCCAGAGCGCCCCAGGAGTGCGCCTGCCTGCTCCCACCCCCATCGGGGAGCCCATAGCGCCCCAGGACCGTGCCTCCATGCTCCCACCCTGACCTGGGAACCCAGAGCGCCCCAAGAGCGTGCCTGCATGCTCCCGCCCCTACCTGGGAGCCCAGAGCGCCCCAGGAGCATGCCTGCGTGCTCCCACCCCCACCGGGGAGCCCATAGCGCCCCAAGACCGCGCCTCCATGCTCCCACCCTGACCTGGGAACCCAGAGCGCCCCAGGAACGTGCCTGCGTGCCCCTACCTGGGAGCCCAGAGCGCCCCAGGAGCGCGCCTGCATGCTCCCACCCCACCTGCGAGCCCAGAGCGTCCCAGGAGCGTGCCTGCGTGCCTCCACCGAGGAGCCCAGAGGATGCTGGTCTGAGGAGTACAGTTCACCCCTGCGGGCAGCTGAAAGGCAGCGCCCTCCCACTGCTGGCAGCTTAGACAGCGGCTCCAGCATGGTGTGCTCAGGTGTGACTGAGGGTTGTCACAGTGCATGGACACCACATGGTCTGGGCTGTTTAATCAATGGGAATCAGGTAAGGGTCCCGAGAGCAGCCCGGGATCCACAGGCAGAATAGACCATGACTTCTTCAAGCACGTTTTCCCCAACTTCCTTGTGTTCTCAAAGAACATGTTCTGCTGCTCAAAGCTTCTTGAAGCTCTGACATCTATGGTTCACCACACTTGGTTTATTTTAAAAGAAATGTTTATTTACTCAATTTTTTTTTTTTTTTTTTTTTTTTTTTTTTTTTTTTTTTTTTTTTTTTTTTTTTTTTTTGGCTTTTTGAGACAGGGTCTCACTGTGCAGTTCAGGCTGGCTTTGAGCTCACTTTTGTAGCCCAGGCTGGTCTTGAACTCGCAGCGATCCTCCTGCCTCAGCCTCCCAAGTGCTGGGATTACAGGCGTGAGCCACCACACCCGGCTATTTACTCAATTATTATGTATTTGTTACAGGCTTTCACTACCCAGCTTGAACGTGTAGTGATCTGCTTGTTTTCAGCCTCCCCTGTGCTGCTGAGTTTACAGGTATGTGCCACCAGGCACCAGAGGGGCTGCTGGGGATTGAACCTTAGTCCCTGTGCCTGCCTAAGCAGGTGCTTAGTTCACCGAGCCATCTCGCCAGCCCATCATTTCTGCTTCTCTTCTAGCACTGGTATCAGCCCTGACTGGACCCCAAGGCTTTTCCTCCTCGACCCAAAGCCTCTCCAGTCAAGGTCGTCTGCCTGCTACCGTCCTTCCTCACTGCTGCTTTCCATGGTATCCGCGTAGTCACTGAGGTCATTCATGAATTTTCCTGGACTCTGAGTACAGCATACTCGTCCTGGAATCCTTAGGCCCTGGTGGAGCAGCTTAGGCTATGTTAGTTTTAATAGATATTAAATAAGTGACTGTGTGAATTATTATTTACTGGACACATCGGTTTATTCCTCTATCTCTCCACCAGTTCTACCCATTTCTGCTATGCATTTGAGCTCCTCAGCCCAGCCTGCTCTTTGACCGGACACCCCAGCTGCCCCCACGCTGCTAGCCAATCACTGCACTGCAAGGGCAGCTCAGGTAGGGAGCCACCTGCTGGCTTTTCCTTGGCCCTGAGCTCATCTCCACCAGGAAGACAATGAGGTGGTGACTGGGGCCTGGCCCTGGGTGCGCCTTTACTACAGACCTGCTTCCTCTTCAGGTTGCTGGACACAAACACCCTGTGCGCCGAGCACACCTGCCCGAGTAAACAGCTCATTAGGTTCAATGCAGGTTTCTTGGGGACGCGGCAGTGCCCGAGGTCCTGCTTCTGCGGAGCCTGCTCTGCCTCCCCAGCCTAATTGCTTCTGGTGCTGGGGCCCTCTGCTGAACCCCAAGTGGCTCTCCGGGGTTCTCCGAGCTGGCTGAGCTTCCCTGGGCACAGGCTCACGTGGCTGACCTTGCCTCTGTAGCACCTCTCTTGGACACTGGCTTTACCTGTCTTCCAAGCTGCATCCCGTAGCATTCGCTGGGATTTAGGGCTGCACGGAAACTCTAGGAATCAGTGGTGATCACTCGTCAGACTGAGAATTTTGTCTGCCTCCTAAGATACTGACTGCAAATATCATGTTGTGGAAAAGCCTGATATCAGAGGTGCAGAATGAAAACCCTTTACACTCGAGGTTCCTTGCCCTGTGCAAAGTCTTGGCCACCACCCGTCTTTCTGGAGCTTTGCAGGACCCAGAGAGAAGAGAACTAGCGGGCCTTGGTTTTATTCCTGTTGAGAGCCAGGTAGGACAGTTTTTATTTCAACATTAGGTAAAAAGTCCACTTGGTCTTGCTTATGGCACAGCTGTGCCACGTAATGGGACTGTCACCACAGGTGCTGACGGGGCCCAGGTGTGACGCAGCACGTCTTGAACCAGCAAGCAGATCTGCTTGCTGGGCCACCAGCACAGCCTCCTCTGATCCACACATCCATGCTCAGGGCCACAGCGGTGCCAGGGCCCCTGCATAGTGGGTGGACACATGCCCACACCTGGCCTGCCAGCAACCCAGGCCCTTGGGAAGGGGCTGGGGTCATGTATGCACAGGTGCATTGTACAGCAGAGGTCCAGAGGCTCGTGGGTCACAGTGGCCCAGAGCTACTGTGTCCCACCTGCATGGCACTGCACACAAAGCGCATGCAGTGCATGGGCTCCTTCACAGGTCAGGAGACCAGAGGCCCCCACCCGAGGACCGCTTTGTTTCCCAAGCCTGTCTCAATCCCAGTGAAGATAATTTTGGAAATAGAGAAACTTCAAGAAGCCTGCATAAGGAGCTGTGGAAAACTATGGTAAAGAAAGACACGTCCATAAACTGCACTGAAGAACAGAGACACTGCCCACGCCCCAGCAAGGGGTCTCAGAAATGTTTGCTGAGGGGTTCCAGAGTCTACACAGGGCAGAGGCTGCTGTTCCCCTCCTTCCTGAGCCGCACAATTTGACAGCGAGCACTTCCTGTGGTATCACCTCTCTGTAGTTCCCCATAAAACTGCAGTGTGAGCAGAGGCCACCCGGCTCATCGTGAGGTAGTGTTAGGTCCAGGGATCCATGCCTGGGACAGATAGGGAGACTGAAACGTGCGGTTCCTAACACAGAGAGGGCAACGGGTCCCTTGGAAGTTCCACACCCTGTTGGTGTGCCCGAGAGGGTGGTGCTTGGGGAACCCCTCCGTGAAGGAATCAGGGGTGGCACGCGCTGGCATGAAGACTGTGGAGGCTGGCTGCATGGGAGATGCTGCTGCAGCCGGTGAAATGTGCTCACCCACAGGCACTCTGGGAGCCTCGGCCCAGCTACACCAGCTAGCGTGGCTGAGGGGCCCATGCAGAGCCGCTACTGCCAGCCCTGCCGAGCTTCCGTCTGTCTGTCAGGAAGTCTCACCTCTGTTCACCACGACGGACCGCACATTTCACCTCTGTTAGTTCTTTGCCACTGATAATTTCAGAGCCATGGTGCAGAGTTTCACATTGTCCAGTGGAACATCTGTCCTGTCCTCTTGGGCACAGGATCATGGAAAACGCAAGATCACATTGGGTGAGCAAAGCAGACTAACCAAGTCCTGAGTGGGGGGCCACGGTAGGGCTCCAGTTTTCCTCTGCCACTTTGTTGGGTTGGCATTAATACATCCATTTATCTCTTCATAGCACAATATAAAAAAGCCTGACTAGAATTTTTTTTCAGTATTCAAATAGTGGAGTTTCATTTTATGTCCACAAAAACAACTCAAATTTCTGTAATGTACTAGGTCAGCATTAAAAATATTTTGCACTTTTGACCTATGAATTTTTGTAACTGTTTATCTTGAACTGATTTCACTTAAAAAAGCATGTAATGAATTTCAAAACTAAGTTCTTTCAAAAGGGGTCATTTTGAAAGCTTGTCTCAGAAGTGGATTATTATTCAGCAAATGGAGCCCCTTTTCTTCTGTTTTACTAACATACATCTACACTTTCTGCCTCCTAAAAATGTCTTGTGAATCATTTATAATTTTAGCAGATAATTGTGTTTTAAAAGCTAGAAAAAGTTTGTGCCTATAGAAAGGCAGTTTCCCCTTGAGCTTCGCTTCTCAGCTAAAGTGCCTGACTAACAGCCTGTCACTGGCGTCGATTAGGCCAACCCGCTTGCCTTCCATGCAGCTGCAAACCCAGGTGCATGTGATTTGCCAACCTCCTGAGCCGACAGATGGAAGCCGAGTTTTATAAATTCTGAAAAACCAGCACTGGGCAGGTGAGATAGCTCAGCAGACTAACAGCCTGCTTAGGCAAGCACAGGGACCACAGTTCCATCCCTGGCACCCCATGCTGTGCCAGCCTGCCCCGAGGGGGGCTGAGCTGGCCAGAGTCTGGGTGTAGTGGCACACACCTGTAGCCCCAGCACCGGGAGGTTGCAAGCAGGAGGATCAATGTGAGTTTGAGCTACGTAGTGGGGTCCTGCAACAACCACATACATAAAAAAAAAAGCAGCATAGAGAGGCCAGTGCTCACAGGGCAACCTTGGTGCATTCAAGAGAGGCATGAGGAAGACTAAGGGAAGAAAGCGACTCAGGTCCCGTCTGCCGTGGAGACGCAGCCCTCGCTAGGCTGCAGAGACCCGGCTCCCAGTCAGGCGGCTGGAGTTTTCATGACTGCTGTGTGTGCCTCGCTGCCCAACTGCTGCTCGCACAGACCTCTCAGCCGAAGCTGAAAGCAGGGCAGGACCACGGCCTGCAGGTGTGAAGGTTCTGTTCACCTCCTCTCCCCTGGCTCAGCCTTTGGCACAAAGGTCCTGAGGGTTTCCCTCCACACTGCCAGAAAGCATAGACGTGCACAGTGGTGACGTAGGAACTAGGAGGTGGACCTCTGAGAGGGGCCCAGGTCACTGGCCCTGACTTACACATGTCCTGAAAGGTGAACAGGCTTTATGTGAGGAGCAGCTGTCCCTCCTGTGACTGTGTGATGGCCCATAGCAAAGGTGGTATTGAGGATTGGGGGTGAGCATTGGGGTTGAACCAAGCCCTTCACACTGAGCTGTTTCCAGGCTGTTCTTCATTGTTTATTATTATTAATATTATTATTATTATTATTATTACTATCATCATCATCATTTATTTATTTATTTACTTTATTTTTTGAGACAGGGTCTTATTAAATCTGGGAGTTGCAGGACTGGGCTTAAAACTTTGATCTCCCTGCCTCAGCCACCCAGAGTGCTGGGTTTGTAGGTGTGCACCAAGCACTTGTTAATTTTAGAGGTTATAAACAATTCTTCAGGACTGGCCAGATAGCTCAGCCGACTAAAGCGCTTGCTCAAGCAGGTGCAGGGACTGGAATTTGATCCCCGCCATGCTATGCCTACCCTGCCCTGGGACACATGGTTGCAGTGACTGAGACCAAGCACAACAGCCTATGCCTGTAACCGCAGCGCTGAACCGCTAGGTAACTGACGAAGGTACCAGGCCTGTTTAGCAGGAGGTTCAGGTCGAGGGCTGGACTGGTCGCCATCAGGGAGGCTCCAGCACGGTGTTCTCCGAGCAGAATAAGCAAGATGGTTGCAGAAGGTGTGGGCTTTACGGCAGAGCAGCAGCGGGCCTGCAGACAGTGAGCTTCTGTCTGAGGACGCAAACACCGAGGCCAGCGTTCACCGAGCTCCGTGCTAGCGGAACGCGCACCTGCCCCTCTGGTTTCAGGGTTGACTCTCAACACTGGGCAGCGCCTGGGCTCCCCGTGGGTGGAGGTCAGTCCGCGCTCTCCCTCTCCTTAAGCATGCGCCGGCGCTGCCCGCCCTGGCCATCTGCGCCGCATTCCTCTGTATCTGTCACGTCAGCCGGAGGGTTCATGCCCAGAACAGAGATGATGAGCCGGACGCCGCAGCAGGGAAACGTGCAACAAAGGAGAACATCCGGCACAGCGGTGTGCGGGAGAATGATGCGCAGCCAGCCGTCTTCCTGCCAAGTTTTCCTGGACCTGAGCGCCCCACAGCCCTCACCCAGAGCACAAAGAATTCCTCCCGTTTGATGTGGATTCCTGCGCACCAGAGGCAGCAGCGATGGGCAGGGAGGAGACAGGCTGAGTCCGCAGATTCCTGGGGTTGGTGAAAGCCGGAACCTCGCGGCCCTGGGTGAGGCAGCAGCGCCACGCAAGTGCACGGGCCCCAGATGCATTTTAACACCGGGCTGACGAGCCCTGAGAAGCCTGCCCACGCGAAGGAGGGCGACCTGGCCCTTCCTAGCTGGCGACTCCACCGTGAAGGAGACAGCAGCGCCAGCAAGGCCCAGACCTGGGCTTCACCCTGAGGCCTGAGGCCTGAGCGGGGTCTCCAGAGGCCCGGGAGGGCGGGCGCCCGAGGGCTGCCCCAAGCCCCGCTGCAGAACCCTCTCTGCCCCTCCCCTTAAGACCGTTAGAGCCAAGCGCAGACACCCCGTAACAGCGCTCTCAGTTTCCTTCTACTTGACTGACTGTAAAAGTGAAAGTCACCTCGAGTTTTCACCGATCTCAATGAGGTCAGGATCTCAGGCTGACTGGTTTTAAGTTCCTCTTCTTAGTGATAAGTGTTCCAAGCGAATGTTTATTTTTTTGAAAATATATCTTAAATGCATGGCAAACATAAAGAATTACAGCTCCCCATGCACATTTATTTTACAGCCTTCAGGCATTGGGCCCCAGGTGTTGGAGAGTCGTTATCACAAATATGTGAGATAACAAGAAAGCTAAGAAGAAAATATTTTAAAAATATTACATGTCTGCACCATATCTTTAACAATGATTGAGTTGCAGGGTTCAAATGCAGGCATCTTCATATTTTTAGAATTGCTTCCAAGCTAACTCTAGAAAAAAGGTAGTGAATATTTTATACCAAGATAATGGTAGACTGTAGACTATCTATTACTGGGTAAGTCTCTATAGTTTATCATGGGCAAGTTTTATTTTAAGTATTTTGGAAACCAAAAAAAGTATAACCACTTGTCCTTAAGGAGTCTAAACTACACACAGGTAAATAAAATTTGTAAACGTGAAAATGTAATGAGACTAAAACAAAATACATAGGAATTTATTGAAGATAAGTGAAAAGCACAAAACAGATCACGTCAAACTGAGCTCCAGAGTCATTAAATATACAAATTATAAATGCATCCAAGTGTGTTTAATTTCAACACGATGTTAAGAACAAGACACCAGTTTCAAGATTGGGATTATTATTTCTTACAGTCATTCTTAGAAACCTTACTTTAAAGCAAAGAGGAAACCTTCACAAGGAGAGGTGGGGTCAGTGGTGATAAATGTGGTGGGAGATCCACAGGTGTGAAATTCACAGGTGGGAGATCCACAGGTGTGAGGTCCACAGGTGTGAGGTCCACGGGTGTGAGATCCATATGCAAGATCCACACAATGTGTACAGGTGGCTGACTGAAAAGACTTCAAATCCATGATGAGGCTGGAACAACTGGTGGGAAAAGGCCAGGCCAATGTCACCTTGGGGGACAATGTCTCTGCTGCAGTTTCTACCCTGTGCTGGCTGGGCAGGAGGACACTGTGTCCCTATAGCAGCTGAGTTTCCGGCTTCACTTTGCTGTGTGTCTGCCACCCTGCACTGATGCACCCCACTCTGATGCGTGTCCGCAGCTCCCCGCTCTGATGCGTGTCCGCAGCTCCCCACTCTCTGATGCGTGTCCGAAGCTCCCTGCTCTGATGCGTGTCCGAAGCTCCCCACTCTCTGATGTGTGTCCGCAGCTCCCCACTCTGATGTGTGTCTGCAGCCCCCAGCTCTGATGCGTGTCCGCAGCTCCCCACTCTCTGATGCATGTCTGCAGCTCCCCACGCTGATGCGTGTCCACAGCTCCTCCTGAAGGCCCTGGTCCTGGAGCTCATGTGGCTGCCCGTGGCTCCCTTGTGTCAGGGCTAACACGTGCTAGAACCTTGGGGCTGCAGTGTGAGAAGGAGCAGCCACGCCAGGCAGGGTCACAGAGGAGATGGAGACTGGGGTTTGGGGGAAGAGAAGCGGACACCTCTACGCCAAGGCTGAGAGGACAGGAAGGGACCTGTGCCCCAAAGCATTGTGAAAGAGGGAAGCAGCACTGTGAGAGGTCTGAGAGGACAGGGCACCCTGTCCCAAAGCCGGCGTGGAGGAACACACTCAGATCCACCTCACCAGACCGGTGCTTTTTGTCCTTTTGAGCATTTTCCCCTTTCACACTGTGTAATATAATTTTTAAAAAAGATTATTTATTTATTTGGTACAGAGTCTTGCTACACAGCCTGCATTCATAGCGATTCTCCTGTCTCAGCCTCCTCAGCGCTGTGATTTCAGGCATGTGCCACCATGCTTGGCTTTAGTGGCTGGCATGGTAGCATGGCATGGGGCTGGAAGGGCATGTGGTACTGGGCATCAAACCCAGGTCCTTGCCCTTGCTAGGGGGGTGCTTAGACTACTGAGCTAGCTCCCCGGCCCTATTGTACACTTTGAATGTTATTTCCTTTTGCAGTATCTTAAACTAGGGAAACATGACATTCATGGGGTCTGATTTATTTCACCGCAATCCTCATCTCTGGTTGCATCCATTTACCCAGGAAGCCTGTCCCTCTTTATGGCTGAGTAATACTCCACTGTGTAAAAATAGCACACCTGTTGCTTTTCCGTCCCTCAGTCGATGGACGTTGGGTTGTTTCCAGGATTAACTCTGACAAGCTGCGCTGCTGCACATATGGGCGCACGTAGAAGGCTGTGCTATGATGTTTCTAATTCTTCTGGGAAATACTCACAGGGGTCCTGATTCATGTGTTCACAAGCAAATTCAGACATATGAGTGGGGTGCGCAGACAAGCACCGCCAAATTGTTCACATCCATGTCCTGGGAACCCTGGGTTTGCTGCATTGCCTGCAAGCAGGAGTGAAGGCGGGGAGCAGGGACCCGCGGAGCAGAGCCTAACAAGAGATGGCCCCGCATTTCCCAGGGGCCAAATCCGGGGGTCAGGCCCTTGAAGGGGGAAGAGGAAGGTGAACCCGAGGTTTCGAGGACAGTGCTGCAGCTGGGCAAAGGGGACCGCGGGGATGGAGACAGGAGGCACTAGGGTGACTTTGGCAGGAGCCGGAAAGCGACAGCCCTCTCTGGAGAACACAGCTGGGGCCTTGCTCCCAGGAAGACAGGCCCAGGCCCTCGGGGAAGCTGCAGACCTGTAAGAAGGGAACGCGGCCATCTCCACCCTGGGGTAGGCGGGGCCTGTCACGAGGTCGCAGCGGAGAGTGCAAGGAGCTGACCTGCCGCGCCGCGGCTGCTGCCGTGTCTGCAGCAGCGTGGGTCCAGGACCTTTGCACTGGCAGTGACGGGATGTGGCTGAGAGGTCAGAAGAGGCAGGAGAAGCGAGCACGTGGCGGATGAGCCTGGGCCTGCCTGAGTCAGGACCACCAGCCACCAGCGCACGTCGCCAGCCTGGGCAACGTAAAACCCTGCGTGACTGCAATAGCCCAATAACTCGAGGACCTGGATGGCTGCAGAACCAGCGTGGGCACTGCGCTATTGTTAAGTTGTCATAATTTTGCTTTAATTTGTTCTGCTCAAGTATTGTCTTTACCGTATTAAAGGTAATACCCTTCCTAATCAGCGTTGTAACAAGACATCGACCATCACTACCGTGTTAACAACTTAATAAATTAGGTTTTAATTATGATCTTAGTGAAAAATAATTGTAATTTCATGAGTTATACTTTATTATAATAATGCCACTTATACGAAACACACTTTCTATACAGAAGAAGACTGTATAGAGGAAGTGGATGTAAACATTTCGAGCAAATCGGGGACTTCAGGGTATACTTCATCACTGCTTCCCGCGAAGTACCTGTTCTCAGCGCTTAGGAAGCAGTTCAGCTTGGGCAATGCAAGGTATCAGCTTTTTATGTCCAAGGGGCGGGGGGGAAAAAACATAGCATCATTCTATGAAGAAAGGAAGCCGCCCTGCCAGCTGTTTGCGCTCCCCCTGTGCCCCACTACTGTGGTCTCAGGCCGTCACCAGAGGAGGGGTCCCGGCATGCCTCTTATGTTCTGCTGCGGTATAGTGCCTTGCGGGCAGTGCAGTTGATTCGAGCAATTTTGGGTTGAAACACCTGCGTCTCTCCCTCTCTGGGCAATGGGGTGGGGTGCATGTATAGATTGCTACTTTCAGTAGTAGTTACGGAAGCTAGTTTTCATTCACTTAAACCGCATCAGTATACTTAAAATAAATCAGCCAGGCATAGCAGATAACAAAGCCTAATACAATGGGGGAAACAAATGCAGCTGTTGCACACAGAAAAGCAGGCTTATACCTGAATTGACAGACCTCAAGCGCACTTTGTGGTACCCGCCCGGGAGCGTCAGGGGAGGTCCGCAGCTCACTCACGCCTGCTCCTCACAAGGAGAGCAGACAGCTAGCGGAAAGCAAGGCCTGCCTGCCATGCTCTGGACCTGTTAGTGACAGAAGCCAGGGAGTGCCAAGCAAACCTGAGGAAACAGACGAAGGTGCAGTGCCAGCCTGGGTCCATGAGTGACACCTGCTGAGTCCCAGGAAAAGAGAGAAACGATCTTAAGGTGTCAGGAACCCAAAGGGCAGTGTCATCGAAGCTGGACGGCCGTGGAAAGGAGACTGGGATTCTAACTTGGGACGATGTGCTCAAGTCACGGATGAGGGCGCATACTTCAGTGAGCACGTGCTTTGTCACTTAAATACTCCTTTTTCTCTCTGAAGGAAGTAGGAGCCACATATGGTCCAGAGGAATCTACAGCTGCCCACCTGACACTCTGAAAAGGCCCACAGGGTGTGAGCGTGGAGACTGTGCTCTAGCGCTGTTTTTCACTCACAGTACGTGCTAAGCGAAGTCCCTATGCATACTACAGCCAGCAAGACTCTTGAACTTGTAAAACTCCTAGGCCTCACTGTGCATCCTGACCTGGCTTCCTTGTGTCCTGCTGTTCGCAGGAGGGTGGAGTCGTCCTCTGCGGCCCTGCCTCTGAGGCCCTGCAGAGCTGCACTGTGCCAGCGTGACACAATTACAGACATTTGCTGTTCTAGGAATTCCAAGTGTAAAACCGTGATAAGGACGGAGATGCTGTTTTCTCGCCAGGATAAACGTCCGTGGTGTGCTGAATCCATCAGCGTTCTGGAAACCATCTGCAGTTCCTGTATTGCCCAGGAATATCAGCATATTGCATTTCTGGCTTGTTGGGGGGAAAAAAAGAAGGGTGACTGTTTCCAGCGTTCCTCGTGGTGTCAGGATGAGAGAAGCAGTTATGCTCGACTCCAGCCGAGTCCAGGAGAGCCGCTGCTCATCCCTGGCGGCAAGCGAGTCCCGCGAGACATGAATAAACCGGAGAGGAGAAGCATGCTCGGCGTCCCCAGGACTCGGCCCATCTTCATGAGAAGAAAACAAGGGAAAGAAAGGGCCTCTTTCCTGCAGTAAGAGCGACCATCAAGCAGGCGGCCATGCCACAGCCACCTTCTCCCAACTGTCCCCTCTGGGCTTGCTCTGCTGCCGAGCTCAGATCTGAAGCTCTTCTCCCCAGGGGGTCTCCTCGCCCTGTGCGGCTAGAAGGCTCTAACTGGAACGTAGGACAAGCCGCAAGTCCCTCTGCCATGCACTTTCCGTGGCCCTCTGGTGTCCAAGGGGGGCACTCGACTCTGTCCCATGGGCTCACGTCCTCTTCCCCCGTGGGACTTAGTGGCTCAGGCTAACTTGCTGCGCCACACTAGCCCTGCTGCGTGCGCCCTGCTGCCCGCTCCTTCCCTCTCTCTAGCAACCTCAAAGTGGCTCCTTCGCCCAGCTCTCCCCACTTCCCCCCTGTGTGTTGGTGGAGAGCACCTATGCTTCACTAGGTCTTTCTACCACCCCTGCCCACCTTGCAGCCAACCAGCCATGGACCAAGCCCTCTGCATATCATGAAGCAAATTTGATTTTCTCTTCTTTAACTTGTGTTTGTTGGGTATTTTCTTCTTGCTATAGGAGGTCTCAGTGACACAGAAAATAGTTTTAATGACATAGCTGAATCACTACTACCAGTTTATAATCTCAAAGAAAGCAGACACAGTAGTAGCATTGGCTGGATTAAGTTCGACACACTTCTTAAGAAAGCAAAGCAGAACAAAAGCCGTAGGAGGTGGGTGTGTTGGTGCTTAACTTGATCCCAGCATTCTGGGAGGCAGAGGCAGGAAGATCACACTGGAGCTCCGCCCGGGCAACTCAGTGACTGAAGCGGACCTTGCCTCAAAATTTAAGGGAGCCCAGGACAGAGCTCAGCACAGAGGCCCTTGGATCAGTCGGGGGCACCCTGAGGATGACAATGCCAGCACAGCCCTCACACTGAGGAAGATGACTGACAAGGCTGAGTGCGTGGTGTGATTCAAGTCTACAACCAAGTTACTGAGCAGTACATTCAGATTGGAGGACTGGCTGAGATGCACCTGGCCCTGCCTTCCTAATCAGAAGTGACGCCAAGCTTTGCTTCTACGTGGTTCTGGTTGAAGAGCCCTGGGAATTGGGGCCAACTGGGATCCCCACTTTGTGAGAGGTGACGGAGTCCTGTGCACAGGGTCTTGCCCGAGGTGCCCACTCACTCAGCCAGAGCTGTGGCCAAGGGGTGGTGGGCTGCTGCACCAACCACACTGAGATCCCCCTTTCTTGGAGTTCCCCCAGCCCACCGTGGACTCAGCTCTGCGCCTCATGTAGCTGAAGAAGCATTCACCTTGCAGCCTGAGGAAGACGTAAGGGCCGGTGCCGTGTTACTGCTTTGCAGTGTACAAAGCGGAAGCCTGAGGCTCGGCATACTTCCCTGGTGAGTGCCAGCTGTCCCCACACCTCGGGTACGCCTCCTGTAGCCCCACCAGCCTGTCATCGCTAATCTGCTTCACTCTGCAGAGAAGCAAAGCAGAGCAGGCTGGGCTCCTGAGCGCATCTTCCTGTTTAAAGTCCTCAAGTGGGCTGCTATTATTATTTTAAGTAATTAGCTCCCAGTATTGGGCAGAGCCTGGCTCACAGGGCAACCGTAATGTTTTCTCTAATGTTATAGGATCTCTGGTATGTACACGGTGTTTCTTTAAAAGCTCACATTGTAGATAAACTTTGAATAGCTCCCCTCAGTGAATTACTCCTGTTGAAGAGAGCTGTCATTTTCCTTTCATCATTCCAGTCCCAGAACCAGGAAAAGCTCCTTTCAAATTAGTTCTTGGGGCCTCATGGCCAGGGCAGCATCGCCTCTAGTGCGCGAGGAATGTATACCCCCAAGCTGTCCATCTCCGCTTGGCCGGGAGAGATTCCAAGCGAGCTTGCAAGTTCAGAAAGTTCAGAGTCTTCTGCTTTGCTCAGTAAGATGATCATTGTGAAGCAGGCAGCCAGCTTGTGTTCAGCGAGAAGGCAGAGCTGGAGCCTGCAGGTTTGTTCTGCCGGTGGGGACATCCGAAGGCAGGCTCAGTGTTGAGAGGGACTTCTGCAACGTCACTGGAGTAGCTCTACACAGCAGACAACTAAAGTCATACGAGTTTCCAGAGAGCGGTTTCTCACAGAGTTTGTACTTGGTCAACCATCACCCCATTGTTTATCTGCTGCAGAACGTAGTGACGTACTTCACAATTTATGCTGAGGCCAACAGAGCCCCGACAGTGGCCTTGGAGAATGTTACAGTAGACCCCTTAGCCATGCGGGATGGGTTCCCAGACTTTTCACAGATGCCTGGCATAGCAGAGAGCTGTGAAGTCTATGCATACTATACTTCTCTCATACATGATTTTGGTAAGATTTAATTTGTAAACAAGCTCAGAAAGAAATTGACAATATCAAAAGCTATAATAATTGTAACACTATACTGCAATAAAATGAGTTTTAAAACTATAAATTGTTCATCTTGGAATCTTCTATTTGATATATTCAGACCTTGGAAAAAAAAATCATAGGTCAGCCCTGATCATAAGCATAAATATAAAAGTTAGTATGATAAACATGGTTAGCAGAAGTGAGCAAAAGACATTTGCAATCTCAGTAATTTCAAAACCCTAAAATCCTTCATATACAACTTATATCCGCAAACAAAATAAAAATAGATTTTCTTTTCCTAATGAAAACATGCGAAAAAACTTTACTATCTCAATTGTAAGGTGTTAAGTTTTTTCACAGGTTATAAAAATGTAAGGGTATTTATTCAACTTGCAAATAGGTAGGATTCAGAAATAATAATCTTTCAGAGATCATAGATGCAATGATTTATACTCAGAAAAGCAAAGGTTTGCAAACTATTACAAAATGTGAATGGATTCAGAGAAGTCGCAACACTCAAGGATTATTTTGGTGTATCTGTTAGCAACTTGCAATTCAGTGGGCCTTCAAGATCAGAAACTAGCAATCACAAGTTGACTTGCCCCCAAAGAATCAACAGAGTGGCATGAGTGCTCAACGAACAGAAACCAAACACATGCTGGGGCCAGGAAGACGGGGAGCATCTCAGCCATGGGGACACACACCCACTCAGGCCTGGAGAAGCCAAGGCAGAAAGGACTTTCACCACTGGTGGCAGCAGCGGCAGCAGCCTTCTGTGTATTACTGAGGGAATTTCAGCGAACTGTCTGCAGGCTTCGTATGCAAGGGCCAGGGACACAGTTCAGCTGCACAGCACATGCCTCCCAACAGAAATAATAAATATATAGTCTGCAACTGCCATGTAGCTAGCAACTCAGCTACTAGCATTATCTTGAGAAACTGAGACATTTCCACACCTGAATTAGTGCAAGGGAGTTTGGAAGTTTCTTCTTAATCACCTCAAGCTGGCCATTAACAGAAGAAGCCATGGGCACAATTTGGAATTGCCATGTCATCTAAGACATGTATAACTTTTAAAAAGGAATTAATTACTAGACAGTCAATGTATGGGGAAAGATCTCTGGACAGTCAAGCCAGATATAAATGTTCAAAGCAACTTCATTTCTCTGAACCCAAGCACAGGCAAGCAGCGTGCAGGAGGGTCACATCCAGCTCCCAGTGGGTTGCCCTCTGCGCTCCAGCAAGCCTTTCTCAGAACTCATGGAACTGAATAACTAAGCTGTGTGCGTTTTAGTGTTGATTAATTATATCTGAGTCTTTTTAAGGCAAAGAACAGTGTCCTCTCTAGAACATAGGTGTCGTCTGAAGTATGGAGCTCCCTGAGTCTACAGAAAGTGCCTAAGTCGCCACCGTATTCTATACTGAATCGGTGTCTGCACTGTTGGAACATTCGAATCTGCTGTCTCTTCTGTTTTCACACTCTTGTTAAAAACTTACTGCCTCAAGTTTCTTATTTGTCTTTAGAAAACATGTGAAGTTGAAGAAACATATAAAGCTCAAAATCAGTAGTACAACTCAGATAAACAATAAATGAAGCCCTTGTTGATCAGCTGATGAGCACACGTCCGGATAACTGAGTATTTGCCGGCCTAGGGAGCAAACTCAGGTAAAATATACTGCTGTATTACCACAGACAGTGCAAAGAGTGCCGTGACGGGGAAGCGGCTGTCAGCAGAAGTGAAGCAGCTTTGGAAGCAAGCTTCAGAGACCGAAGGCACCATCCAGTCTGCATTTTTACAAGATCATCATTAGCAGTGCAAACAGGTGGCAGGTGTGGTGGCGCACACTCGTAATCCCAGCACTTGGGAGGCTGAGGCAGGACGATTACTGTGTTTGAGGCCAGCCTGGGCTACAAAAGTGAGCTCAAAGCTGGGCTAAACTGCATAGTGAGACCCTGTCTGAAATAGAGAGAGAGAGAGAGACAGAGACAGAGACAGAGACAGAGACACAGAGGGAGAGAAAGAAATGCCCTACTGTATTCACTGTAGCTCCTTTCCCTCTCCTTCTTACTCCTTAAGTCGTTCTTTGTGGAAATCGTCCGTGCCACATTTCCCTGGCCAATTCCAACCCCACCCCCCAGATCTGAGTAGGGTCCAAGGAAGCAGTTGTCCCTATTCCTCCTCCAGCACTGGCCTAAGGCAAGAGCCTTTGTGAGCTTCCAGAGTTCTCTGTGTACTTCATCAAAGCACGCACACACACACACACACACACACACACACACAATCTGTCTTCTTCTCAAAAGCTTCGGAGCCCACGATGGCCTTGAATAGCTTGCCATCCTTCTGTGCGTGATGACTGACCCTGTCCAAAGCACAGTTAGCCTGAAGAAATGTTTCGGAATGTCACATATTGAAACTATTTTTCAGAAAATGCCAAATCTGTTATCATGATATTAAAAATGATCAGATAATCAGCCAATTTTATTCCTGCTGACTGAGTCCACTCACTGCATTACTAAACACTGAGCAACCTTTGGAGCCGTGAAATGCTTGGTGCTACACAGTTGTGGACTTCCTGCTTTAAAGCAGTTTTCAGTAACAAAGGGTTATTGGATATTTAGGAACTGTGAGAAGCAGTCTCTTCTGAGGTTGTTAGAGGCCACAGGAAATATCTTTGAGCTCATACCTGAGGCCCAGGAATATCGCATCACATTTACAGCAAGGGCCCGGGGTAGAAGCAGTTTTACTTCAGAGCAGAACTGTGAAGCATCCTGCGTGTAGAGGAACCGAGTAGGGGTTCGGTGGTGGCCCTCCGGAGTGGATAGCAGGGCCACTGCTCCCCACGAAGTGAGTGGCAAAGCATGGAGCATTCTGTGGCTGTGTGTGCTGTGAGGAGGAGACTAGGGCCAAGATGCAGACGTCCCGTGGGGAGAAGAGCAGAGCCACACGAGGAAGGCGCCGCGCGCGCGGGGGCAGCACCTGCTCCGCCGCCCTCCTGACAAAGGCAGGCGGCCCTGAGGCCGGAGGCGGGCCCTTCTGCGGTACTTATGTTCTAAAGTAGAAATCAGTCAGCGAGAGCTTACTCTGAAAAGGACTTCAAGATCTCAATAACTTTCAATAATAGTTTGCAATTGGAATATAAATGGATGCAATTCTTATTCTTTTAAAGTAATTTTCTTCCTGCAGCTTTTTCTTTTGAAAAACTTCAGGGGTTGGCCAGATAGCTCAGCAGACTAAAGCACCTGCTCAGGCAGGCACAGAGAATGGGGTTCAATCCCCAGGAATGCTGTTTTGGCCCCGCCCCCGGGGTGCACTGAGATGGCAATTGAGACTGGGCGTGGTGGCACGCACCTGCAGTCCCAGCTCTTGGGAGGCTGTAAACAGGCAGATCACTATGAGTCTGATCTAGTAGTGAGACCCTGAGAATCCTGTAGACTCTTCCCTAAAATACAAAAAAATGAAAGCAAGAAACTGTTATGGTTTATGCCTAGTTGTCCCCTCAAAGCCCCATGTAGTCATTGGGCGGAGACTCCTAGAGTTTGAGACTTGATCCATGATCCCTGAGATTATGGGTTTTAGTACTGATGGCATTATGGGTCGAAGTACTTCTGGGATTATGGGTGTAGCCTAAGGTGGGGGCTAAGGCGGAGAGCCTGAATGTAATATAAAGAGACAGAGAGACAGACTGGGCTGTTGCTCTTGCTCTGCTGCTGTGTTTGGTTGGCTACCTCTGCCGCCATTTTGTTGCTGTTCTGCCGCCATGAACTGGATGCTCTCTGCTCTGCTCCACTCAGCCTTGGGCCAGCCGAATATGGACTGAAACCTCCATAAACTGTGAGCTAATAAACCTTTCCTTCCTTCATTTTGAGTGTCGAGTATTTTCCCCAGCAACGAGTAAAAAGTAACTAAGACAGAAACCCTTCAAATTAACATAAAATTCTTAAAAACACTGAAATACTAATGCACACAGCTTCTAGCTGAAGGGACATCAAGTGGTGCCTTCTGTCAAGGGTTCTTCTTCTGTTTGCTTGTTTTTATCCTGTGTGTTTCTGTGGGATGCATCACATTGGAGCACAGGGGCCATCACGCCTGGGCCCTGCTCCCCTGAGGACTCCGAAGTCTGTCTAGCACTGCAGAAGCTCGGGACCAGCCTGCCCGGGAGCCGGGTCCTGGGAGCCAGTGGCCGCAACAGCAGCTTCCACCCAATTCCGGCTCCTGACTTCCAGGCGGAGCGCTTCTCCTCTGCGCTCCCGCACCACAACGTGTGCTTTGAGGCCCGCTTTGCGCCTCTCTGACCACCGCGCTCCTGCAGCTGTCGGCCTGCTGGGCACCACCTCCAACTCTGCCTTTTGCTCTTCGCTTATTCATTCACTTATTTATTGCTTTTTCTGAGCTACAGAGGCATAACCCTTGTATCTACAAAGCAGAGAACATGTGTTACTCACCACGTGTGTGCCAGGGATGAATGGCTTTAGCGCAGGGCCCACACTTAAGAACCAGGATCCCTCCCCAAGTTGCGTGGATCTCCATTTCCTTTTTCTTCAATAAAATAAAACTAAGTGTGAAGCTTTTGCTTTCTTCCTAATTTTTAAAATTAATAGTTTGACTCTGATTTTCTGGGCCTTTTCATAACAACAAAGATTTCTCAAGTTACAGTATGTTATGAAGTGATGAAAATAGTTAGCTTTCCGGTTTATTTCACTAATGAGTATATGTTCTTTTTTTTTTTTTTTTTTTTTTTTTTTTTTTTTTTTTTTTTTTTTTTTTTTTTTTTTTTTTTTT
>PVJA010016640.1:0-25459 GCA_004027025.1 Myocastor coypus
GCTCTTCCTCTTTCATTTTACTTCTATAGCTTGAAGTTTGTTGGTGGTGCACAAAGAAGTTGATGTCTTCTAGTTTGTTTCTAGGTTAAAATAAAGAGTACAAGAGAAACTTAGGGCTTTTATTTATGCCTTCCCAGCTAGCCCAGGTCAGACTACACATGTGTGACCAAAGCCTTAGCTTAGATAAGACTTGCAGGAATTCAGGTAGCTGCTGAGTAGTATCCAGCTTTCCAGAACAGTTTTGATCATTTAGAAAAAAGAGAGTACAAGCAGAATCATTAATTCAGCCAAAATCACAAAGAAGCTTGTTTAAATTGAAAATAATAGTCTACCTGTTATTTTCTTATAATAATGGACCTGTTGTTAAATTATAAAATATGTATCTGTGTTTTGGGACATATTTTAATTAAGATTAAAATATTAATTATCTCTCATTAATTTGAAATTCTAGATATATAGATCCAAAATAATGGATCTAATAAGGATATCTAAGGACAATGGAAAAGTTCAATGGGTTTTAATTGACAACATTTAACAGATAAAATAAAATTTATTTAAAGCTATTGCTGATAGATGAATGCATAGTCTGAATTTACCCACACTGAAACAAAGAACAGGTTTTTAAGATGCAGAGTAGTGGGGTAGGAGACCAGCGTTATACATATTTGATAACTGACTTTACCCAAAGGAAAGGCAAACTTTATTGTTTGCAGGAGATAGTTTTAAAACTTAAATTAAAACTTCCTGTATGTTCAATGCCTACCCTCCCACAAAAACCAAGAAAGTTAAGTTTCTCTTTTTTTTATTTTAAAGAGAATTTAAAAAAAAAACAAAATTGTGGCCAGTGAGATAGCTGAACAGACTAAATTCCTGCTTAGGCAAGCTTAGGGACCAGGGTGCAATTTCACATGCTGTGCCAGCAGCCTCCCTCCACCCCAAGGCGAGCTGAGTTTACCACCAAGACTAAGCACAGTGGCACACACCTATAATCCCAGCACTAATGAGGCTGAAAACAGGAAGATCACCAGCTGCATAGTGAGACCCTGATCTGAATACAATAAATAAATAAAACTAATTTTAAAATATTTTTTTATTTTTTATTTTTTCTTGTTTTAGAACTTTTGTTTGTTTATTCACTCATTTTTATGGCCGGCTCAGCCTACCCTGAGGGCAGGGCTGGCGCAGCATGTGGTACCTGAAGCCTCCCAAGCTTTCCCAAGCGGGTGCTTTAGACCACTGAGCCATCCCACCGGGCCCCTAATTTTAAAATAAATGATAGGAAATTAACACTGGTTGTTACATTGCATGTTGTTATCATTAGAGTAGTTGTTCAGATTACCAGTTAAAAGGAAACAATATGAGCACTAACTATTCCTTGCACTGAATCAACAGAAATTAGTAATACAATTATCTTAGCATATGCTGTTTTTAATATATTAAATACTCTTGGGTTATAAAATTTACAAAACAGTTTTTAAAATATTTGCATCGCTAAGAGACAAAAATGTTTTTCAATTATAAGCTTTCTAAACTTAAAATGAGGTTCCAGACCTAAAGGTAAAAAGCAACTTGTATAGGGTTCAGTTCAACTGCATAGAAGTGAAAAAAAATCGGGTCTGATCTCCAGTTTATTCAATAAAAATTAAATTTCTCATAGAACAACCTATGGAAACTACTCTACATAGCTAATTTCAGCAAGTTTCTATTATTAAAGAACTGCTTGAAAAATTATAACATCTACACCCTGTGCTCTGTGTAACTATTAGGAGGACAACAATTTGCACTGTATCAAATATTGGAAATGTACTACTAATGTGTTTTCAAACTCACATTGTTATACATTGTTATTTCTTATTAAAAGTAGTAAAAAAAGAAAATAAAATTTAAAAAATAAAAAATAATATCCATTGTGCATATAGACCATACTTGCTTTATCCATTCATCTACTGATAGACACCTAGGCTAATTCCATGCCGTAGCTATTGTAAATTATACTGCAGTAAGTATGGATATGCAGATGTCCATTTCAGGAGCTGACTCCATTTTCTTCCGGCGGTATATATCCAGGAATGGCACAATTGGATCATATGGAATTCTATTTTGTTTTATAGGTTTTGCTTTCTGAGGAATCTCTATTGTTTTCCCAGTGGCTGCAGGAACTTACTTTCCTGCCATTAATGCATCTTCTAACTGGAGTGAAAGGGAACTACAGTGCAATTTCTATGATATGCATTCATGTGACCACTAATAGTACTAAGCTGTTTCCATGTTTAGTGAGCATTTATAGTTCCTTGTTTGTGTACTGGTTTGTCTTGTGAGTCTACAGGCTTTGGCAAGTTGATGTAAGCTCAGCACCATCACCTCACTAGTAAATTAATAGCCAGGTTAAACTGCACCCTAACTTGTGTGAGTAGATGATTGAGAGGTAAGAACTCTTTTTATTTTGTGTGTGTATACCAGGGAAGAGTTGAGGGAGCCAGGTCCAAGCAAAGAACAGTGATGAGTCCTGGTGCTTGGTCTGATGCCCACATATTGCGCCAAGCAGATACTGGGACTTAGCACCTGAGCCCTGCCATTCTGTCACCCAGCATCCAAGCAGACTTTCAGCTGGTGAGCCGGCATTCTTTTATTTCAGAACCAAATCCAGGGCAATTCTGGAGCAAAGGAAAGCCAAGAGAGTGACACGGTGTGCAGCACACAGGGTTGCCAGAGCACTTCAGGAAAGTTGCTCAGGCAGTAGAGGAGCACTGCTGAGAAGAACACACGAGGTTGGCACTGTACTTTGGAACCCATAACAGGTTCTCCAGAGATTACAGGGCCACCAGGGATGCTGAGTAACTGAGGCACAGAAGTAAATGCACCACAATTGTGCTTCAAAGTGGGGTGAGGGGCAAGACACACACCTGGGGGGTGTGGGGGGGATATGGATCCCAGTCCCCCTGTTTGTGTCTGTAGCTGGAATCACTGAGACAAATATATTAGTTGTAGCTTATTTTGTGATCAAACTGTACAGCCACTCTGGCTACACCAGTATGTATATAGCTTTATGACTAAGTATTTCTCATCTGCCAAATTTGATGCAGTATGTCAAAACGTCCCAGGTTTTCCACTTTCCACAAGGAAGAAAGAATCTAGAACCCGGTAGATATATTTAAAATCCTACGTGCTGGTGTTTGAGTCTCAGGACAGAAACTGATGACTAAAATCATTCCCTGCTTAGGGCAGACTGCAGTGTTCTACTGTGAATGCTGAAAAACTCTTTAACATCTGCAGTATTCAAATTTCACTTCTCAAAATTAGAACGTCATATAATGTGTTTTGCCTTTTCCAAGACACCCACAGATGATTCACATTCTGCCTGTTCTCTAAATGGCCCTTCACTCACTCATCATCCAGCAGTGACTCCTTCAGCCCCAGCTAACGCTTGAACACATCTGACAGCCAGCCTTGCCATGCGTATCATGATTTGTCAGTGACATATATCTGCACTGATGCTGGGACATGTACCTATGCCAACATGTTAAGTTACCTAGAGCCCCACTCACAGCCCTGGCATTGGTTGTGAACCTAAGAATCTCCTGTTTATTTATGTGTTCTGTTTAATTGTAAAAAAAAAAAAAAAAAAAAAAGATTGAACTGTGGCATATAGGAGCTCTTAGCAATGTGTAGTGCAGAAGAATGCTCAACAAGCACATATTTAAAAATTCTAATCATTGCTTCTCAGCCTCAGGGCCTCTGGCCTATACTTCTACTTGAGAGCTTGCTGAATTTAATTTTATTTATAATAAAACAAATGAGGAAAAGATTCTGCATTCTCTGCTATCTTCTCGGTGTTTTATGACATTTAATCTAGTATTACATAATTCTGAAAGCAACTAATTAGTAGAATTCCATGATTACTTAAATGCTCTAACAACTTTCTACTTACTTTGCCCAAACTGTCACTTAAGATGTTATCATTAATACTAATTTGTCCATGCCTTGTGGTATAAGCCTCAGACACTTGTGTATATTCTTGTATTTTACTACAGGGTTTACAGGGTCTCATTACGAAGATCAAACTCGTAGTAATCCACCTGTGTTCAGCCTCTCAATAGCTGGGATTACGGAGGTGCACCAACACGCCCAGTCTCAGACACCGTGCCAGCGTGCCCAAGGGTGGGGGTGGCAACTCAGGCTGGGGATTGAACTCCCAGCCTTTGCATCTGCCTAAGCAGGAGCTTTAGGCCACTGAGCTATTTGGCCTACCCTTACTTGTGTGTGTTCTTTTAGGATACCCTGACTCAAAAAAACATGACATATATTACAATAAGAACCAAAAATGAATCTGCTAAATATGGTATTAAGGAATCCAAATGTCTGACTTAAGCAAAAGTATAAGAAATAATTTCTGTAATTCATGTTTGTGTCTTCCAAAACATATGATCTTTAGCTGTGTACTGTGGCACTTATCTGTAATCCCAGCTGCTTAAGGGGCTGGGGCAGGAGGCTATGAGCTTATGGGCAGCCTGGGAAATGTTGGAAACCCCATCACAAAACAACATAGCAGTGTAGTTTAAATATTACAAAATAGAAACTACATAAGAAAACTAAAAGGTTTTCTTCTTTGGGCTCCAGACTCTTTGCTATTCATGAAGGAGAAATAGCATATGTATATCTAATGTAAAGTAATTTCCAAATTGTAAAATGGAGATGAAAATATGTATTTGTAGATTTTAACTTATATGAGCTTTATATGAATAAACTTAAAGATCTAGAATCTTTTGGATTAGGAATAATGCCCAATTTTAGAAAAGAAGTCTGTTTTTCCTTTTGTATAAAAGACAACACATAGTCACATAACTTTAGTGAGGGACGGACAGGATCCTTATAATAATCTGGAGTCAGTGCCCATAATATTTATCATGAATAGATCATGAAGTCTCTGCAAAACTAAACAGCATCTGATGCACTTAGACTACATCTTCCAGTGTATTGTATGCATTGAGGGAGGAATACTATCTAAAAATATTCACAAAAAGGGTATTTCTAAAATTATTCAGGAAACAAAAGATTTTACTTGGACTACTATTATTGCTCCAACTTACAAGTAAATTGTTTTGTGTAATGTATAAGTCATGAGGCATACCATTTCTTATGAATGAACAGAAAATGAAAACAGAAAAAGGAAAGGTAGCTATGAGTTCCTGAGCTGCCAGAAGGTTCTTAAGGATAGGAGAGATGAGGGGTGAGTGGCTGGGTTAGGTCAGACCAAGCAGCTGAGGCAGGGAGGCCACTGAGGTGTGAAGCCCCACTTCACCCCAGGAAAGCAAGCTACAGCTCTCATTGAAGAGACTGAAGTTTCACACAGGCCTAAGAAAGAGTCAGGTGGCATACAAAGGCTTGGCCTACACTGAGCTAATCTAGCTAAACCCCTGGATATCCACAAGGCCAGTTGAGCTCATGCAGAGAGTAGAAGGCTACTGTGGTCACCATAAGCCACTCAGAGATAAAAATAGTGAATCCCTTGCAGAGATTTCAAGCTAAAATTTTCTTTACTGCTAAATTCTTCTATCAAAAAACAGTGTTAGACACAGAATAAAGATAAATATATATTTAATAAATGAATCTATACTTCCTATACAGTTAGTCTGGTCACTCTCGTGTGGAGCATGCAATTTCTGTGCTTTAAATAACATTCTTGAACCATAGGAAGGAAAATCTTGAGCCAACTATAGGAAAATGTAGACCATAATGTTCAGGGAAATCCATTAGACACACAAAATTTCTCTTAAATAAGAAACCTGTGGTATAAATGAAGAGCACAATAAAAGATAGATTAACAGAGTAACAAACACAGATCTTTTTATAAAGCGAAAAGACCAACAGATGTAGGAAAGAGGAGGAGAGAAAGAAAAAGAAGGGGATGAACAAAGAATTAAGGTGAGTTCTATACATGCTCCATCTCTCCATAAGGAATGTAGCCATCATGCACTGCAGGCATGTGCTCATGGAAAACATGAGTCCAGATCATCACCAAATATTTCAGACATAGACATATTAGTCACATGCTTTTTTATTAACCACTTTGCATCACTCTTATAATTTCTACAGTGCATAATGACTGAACATTAGATATCTCAGAAAAGTGACTATAGAATTATATGTACATTTTTCTAACTGCAATAAAATACTTCACATTAAATCTACCTGTATGGCAAAGATTTAAGCATATTTTATTTGTAATTATGTTTACAACATAGACATAATTTTTCTCAGTACATTTCTTGAGTTTAATCATTTTGAATAAGTAAAATTTTAGGGCCATTGTTTATCATTTTTTCAAGTTTATTCAACAGAGTTAAATGTTTTTTCATACATTTAAGTATAACAAATATGAAAGAAGTGTAACTGACTAATAAATTACTCTAGAATGTCACATGGTACCTAGGTAGCTTAAATAATAAATAATAATTGCAGGAATTTCTCACCTGCTGCTAATATGTACCAGGTACAGATTAAAATCTTTTCATACATTATTAAAATTTTAAAGCTTATGAAAATGGTATGAGGAAAATATGATTATCTCTACTTTATAGTGAAGAAATTGACATGTAAAAAAAGTAAAAGATCAAGGAAATAGATTTTGAACATAGCATTAGCGAATATACATATTATTACATGCTATTTTTCCACTATAATCATTTATGCTGCTCTGTGAAATTGGTCTGTCTTCTTTTTAATGTATTTAGTACAGGATGTACAGAGTCTCACTAGACTACTCAAATTGGGCTTGTAGTGATCCTGCAGTTTTCAGCCGTCCAAGTGCTGGGATTACAGGCATATGTCACCACACACAGTCTCAGGTCTGAATCATTTGATATTGGCCCAAAATAAGATAAATGGCTTGGGCTAGCATGTAAATAAAAT
Organism: Myocastor coypus; assembly: GCA_004027025.1. NCBI lineage: Eukaryota > Metazoa > Chordata > Mammalia > Rodentia > Myocastoridae > Myocastor > Myocastor coypus. The sequence continues at coordinate 6,910 of PVJA010016640.1, forward strand.
AGATCACCTATTTATTTATTTAATTTTTTGTCATTAATATATGAGTTATGGACTATAACGTTCATTTATCCTCTCTATAACAAATTTTCTACAATGTTTATTGCCATGTTGATGCTTTATTCAAGAAAGTTTTGATTTAAAAAACACAGTATCTTAATAAATTTGTATATGCAAATCCATTCTTAGTACGATCACTATAACCAAAATATTAAACATATCCATCAGCTCCAAACACTTCTTTCTGTTCATGCATACGCTTACCTGTGTGTGTTTTAAGAGAGGATATTTTTTACACATTAAGTGTGGTCTGAGAGGAATGTAGAGGTGGAAGAAACCAGTGAGTCACCAACAAGGCAAGGGAAAACAATCAAACCTCTAATTTATATAGATGCGTATATTTCTATATCAATGATAGTTCAGTAAGGCTAAAAATGATGAAAATACTATCAGCCAAACTATAGTACATTAAATGATATGATTCATTTGCATTCTGTTGTGAGCATCTTATCTTGGCTGGAATCACCTGCAAACAGTTCACATCTTAGCAAGGATCTGCAGGTCACTCTAAGTAGTACCTTACCATATTTGTGATGTTAAATCCTCATCTTAATCACATTCGTCCTTGCTGGGAAAAAATGCCTGAAATTTTCAAAGAAAGAGAGAACTGTTCTGGCTAAACACGTTGTTGGCTAACTCCAAGGCAAGAAGATATGGTGGAAAGATGTGGTATAGGAAAACTGCTCACATCATGCTGACCAGGAAGTAGAGTGAAACAGAAGAGCCATGGAAGAATGCATATCTTTCAATATCATGAATCCAACAAGATCTTACCTTGCAATATAAGTCAGCTATAGAGCCCACATGGTCCAATATTTTTCCAAAATCCCTGCTACGCAAGCACACAGCCTTTGGGAGTCAGCCTCCATGCAATTCATAGCATACTTCGTCTATGTCCCAAGCTGAACTAAACAATATGAATATTTTGGCAATGTGTATTTTTACTACCATAGATGTCTTCTTTGCAACATCACCTTATTACAGGTGATAAGAAACTAAAATAGAAGGTAGAATATAAAAATATGCACTCTGTCATCTGTATGGAGAGAAAAACTAATACAAATAAAACTAACACTATTATGGTCTTCACAGTAAAGACCAACACACACAGCCCAAGGATTATCTACCAAGGCTCTATGGTAAAGGAAAAATAAAAGCAGATCCTATGATGACGAAGTGCACCACGTGGTCTGAGAGGAATATAGAGGTGGAAGAAACCAGCAAGCCCCCCACCAAAGCAAGGGAAAAATCATCAAATATGCTGAGGAATTTAGGGGGAAAAAAAAGAAGCCGACTAAAAGCAAAATTTCTGGGAGAAGCATTGATACTTACTATACATATTGAATTTCTTGATGAAAAATGTTTTAATGTTGAAGCCTGACTGTCAGAGACTTGGTTAAGACTCTCTTTTACATTTTAAATATGCAAAGGCATGCTTTTTTGCATATTTCAGACAATAAGAATTGACATAAATACCCTACAGATTTAACTTTATTTCTGGTTTAGGTAGTAATATGGAACAATTTATAAGGGAACAGCTAAAGAATTCTACTCTGGAAAATACTGAATGTACTTACAGTTATCTGATCCTACTCTTGGATTTAAAATAAAATAAGTTTGCAGAGAAAAAATTTAGTGTGGAATATTCTGAACTATATACCAGACATTTTCAGTTTTCATCATATTCTACGAATTTTATGTGGTTAATTTTAATTGATAAAAATACATTAGTAACAAAAATATTTAATTTGCTAAAGGCAAACTTTTAAGATTTTCCTATCTTTTAGTCCTTTTCTCATACTTTTTATAAAACAATGTGTATTTATTTTTATAAAATGATAAACATGGGGGCCTGGCAGGATGGCTCAGTGGTCTAAAGCGCCTGCTTAGGAAAGCTTGGGTGGATGCAGGGACTGCGGCTCGATCCCCGGCACCACATGCTGCACCAGCCCTGCCCTCAGGGCAGGCTGAGCCAGCCATAACAAAAATAAATAAACAAACAAAAGTTCTGAAACAAAAAAATAAAATTAAAATAACATTTTTTAAAAATGATAAACATGGCCCAGACCCTGGAACCAGCGTGCATGTAGGTAGGAACTGTTGGCCTGCCCAACTGTGCAAACAGAACTTCTTCAAGCCCAGACCCCAGAACCAGAGGGTGCATAGGTAGGAGCTCTGTGCCTATGCACCCACGGGACCAGAACTTCCCCATCCACACCCCAGACCCTGCATCTGATGTGGAACCCTGCAGCAACATTCCCTGCAAAGAGGCTGGGGGTCAGACCCTCCCAGTTAATCAAGAAGCTGAACATCTTGCCAGAGGAGCACAGAGGGCTCACTTCCATAGGCTGCAATAGGAAGAAGTTGAGCACAACAGCCAGACATAGTCAAGGACATCTGGACAAGATCAAACTTTTTAGATCAGCCCAGAATTTCAGTAAGTGCTAATGACATAACTTCACCAAAGTTCTACACTAAAGGTCAGAGGACAGTGCTATACAAAATGACAAAGAGAAGGAGCAAGACGCAATCTCAGGTCCTGAGCCCACCCAGAACAAATGCACAAAAGAAAAAGGGAATCACACAGCTGAAATCTCTGAATTAATAAATCTAAAGTAAGGACACAAATGCAGAAACATAGTGGAAATCATATCAGAAATAACCTTGAATTAAAAAAGAAATGTTTGAGTTAAGAGCATCTGAAAAAAAGCAACAACTGCAGAAAGAGAGGAAATTAGATGAGAAATAATCTCTGAATTAAAAAAGAAAGAATTAATAAGTGTTTCTAAAGAAGACATTGATAAAAAATAGAATAGAAAAATTATGAATTCCTTGAATGAAAAATATAGGAAAGAAATAGATCACGTGAAGCAGTTTCAAAAAGTATACAGGAAAATAAAATCTCAACCATAAGCTGGCAACACTGTATGAATGAACGTGAAGATAGAATTTGAGAGGTGAAAACGTAAGAAACAATCTCTTAAAAACAACTAACATGCAGGAAAAAATAATTCAACATCTGCAAAGATGAACAATGTGAAACTAATAGCCATCAAAAAGAATGAAGGAGTCAACATAAATTATATAAAAAGAATGTAGACAGAAGTAATAGCAGAAAACTTCCCAAACATGAGAAAACAGTCTGGCATTCAGGTAAGTGAAGCATACAGAACTTCAAATAAAATCAACCCAACTAAAAACATACTCAAACATATAACAATCATGAACCCAGAAATCCAGCAGAAGAATAATATAATAAAGGCCACTAGAGAAAAGGAAATAGATCACATTTAAAGGAAAACCCATCAGAATAATAGCAGATTTCTCTTCAAAAACCTTGAAGTCAAGAAGAGCATGGAGCCGAGTGCTTTAAGTTCTCCATGAAAACAAATTCTAGCCTAGATTGATATAACCCTCAAAACTCTCTTTCAAGAATGAGGAAGAAGTGAAATACTTCCATGACAAATAATAATTAAAGAACTTCATGATGTTAAAGACAACTCTACACAGACTACTAAAAAATATTCTACAGAGGGACCAAAATGACCCAAAATCCACAAATGACAATAGAAAGAACCTACCAAGGAGGGCAACCAATTAAATACAGGAGAAAAAGGGGTAAATAATAGTAGGTAAAAAACATGTCAATCATAAGTCAATACATTTCAATTATAACCATAAATGTAAATGGACTTAATTCTCCAATAAAAAGAAATAGACTGGCACAGTGGATTAGGAAGCAAAATCCAACAATATGCTGTACACAAGAAACACACGTAATTCATAAAGAAATTCATAGGCTGAAAGTCAAATGATGGAAAACAATACTACATGCACCAGCACCTGAGAAAAAGCAAGGGTAGCAATGTTGTTTGCAGATAGTCTGAACTTCACACCAAGTAACAAAACTGAATCCGAACTTGGAGCAACTGGACTTAGTGGACATATACCGAGTGATCCAACCAGCCACTTCTGAATACACATTTTCTTCAGCTTCACATAGGACATTTTCTAAAATAGACCACATACTAGTCCTTAGATCATGCTTAGGTATATGCAAAAAAAACATAAATTATCCCATGTGTATTATCTGACCACAGTGCAATGAAACTGGAAATAAATGGCAAAAGAAATTACAAAAAAGTAAAAAAACAGAAATACATGGAAATTAAACAACACCCTCATGAGCAACCACAGAGTTACAGATGATTTTAAAAAGAAATTAAACTATATCTACAATTTAATGCAAATACAAACACAACCTATCAGAATTCATTGAATACAATGAAAGCAGTGCTTAGAGGGAAATGTATAACTTTGAACCCACACATTAAGAAAACAGAACAAGAACAAATAAATACTCTTATGCTTCACCAAAATTGTCTAGGAAGGGAAGAAAAACCAAACCCAAAGCACAAAGATGGGAGGAAATTATAAAGATTACAGCAGAAATTAATTCAGTTGCAACGAAGAATACAAAGAATTAATGAATCAAATGGCTGGTTCTTTGAAAGATTAAATAAAATTGATAAGCCCCTAGGCAAAAATAGGAAGAAAAGACTCAAGTTCAAGGAATAAGGAATGAAAACTTTGACATTACCACAGAACAAGTGGAGATTCAGAAGATCTTTAATCACTACGTTGAGAATATTTTCTCACAGAATTGAAGATACATATGAAATGAACAGATACTTAGAAAGGTACAATTTACCAAAACTGAATCAAGAAGATATAAGAACACTCAATAACCCAATAACAGTCGATGAAATGCAAAATGTAATAAAAAAAAAAGTCTACTGACAAAGAAAAGTCCAGGTCCTGGTGGATTCACTGTTGAATTCCACAAGAAATTATAGAAGATACAATCCAAATATTCCTCAAACTTTCCAATGAAATTGAAAAGGAAGCAATCCTCTCAAAATCTTTCCTGGAAGCAAGTATTATACAGATACCAAAACCAGAGAAAGATGCAAATAAAAAAGAGAACTACAGGCCAATCTCTCTCATGAACAGAGATACGAAAACCTTCAACAAAATCCTCACAAATAAAATGCAGCAAGAACTTTATACATCATGACCAGGTAAGATTCATCCCAGGAATTCAAGGAGGGTTTAACATAAGCAATCTATAAATATAATATACCATATCAATAGAGTTAAATCCATGAAGCACATGATCATCTTAATTGATGCATAAAAGGCTTTTGACAAAGTGCAACAATCATTTGTGTTCAAAGTACTACAGAAAATTGGAATAGATGACCTCCTCCTCAATCTGATAAACGTTATCTGTGACAATCCAACAGCTAACATAATTTTGTTTTTTTTTTGTTGTTGTTTTTTGTTTTTTGTTTTGTCTTTTTGAGACAGGGTCTCGCTATGCAGTTGAAGCTGGCCTTGAGTTCACTTTTGTAGCCCAGGCTGGTCTCGAACTCGCACCAATCCTCCTGCCTCAGCCTCCTGAGTGCTGGGATTACAGGCGTGAGCCACTACGCCCGGCTAGCTAACATAATTTTGAATGGAGAAAAACTGAAGTTTTTTGCTCTCAGATCTGGTACAAGACAAGGATGTTCTCTCCACCACTCCTATTCAGCACAGTTCTAGAATCATTAGCTAGAGCCATTAAACAAGAGAGAGAAATAAAAGGAGTAAGAATAGACAAAGAAGTTAAACTATCATTATTTCCAGATACCATGAAAGCCTATTTGGAAGGCCCAAAAAACTCCACCAAGATACTATTAGAATAAACACACAAATTTAGTAACATAGCAGGATACAAAGTCAGCACCCATAACTCAACAGCAGAAACACACTGAGAGAGAAATTAGAGAACCAATACCTCTTACAATAGCACCACAGAAAATGAAATACTTAGCAGTTACTCTAACTAAGGAAGTAAAAGATCTGTTCAATGGTAACTTCTATACTCTGAAAAAAGAGATCATACTCTATTTTAATACCCTTTTATGTTTTCTTGTAAACCCACCATTTACTTGAGAACGAATATAGTAGTAAATAAAATTACATTAGAAGCATCACACATCTAAAAGACCAGAATGACAGGTGTTCCAAGCATATTTTTACTGTTAGACATTACTATCCTCAGTGTTAAAAACATTTTGGAGGTTCCTAGGACCGTTACCTGATTCATCGTGTGTATATAAGTGCATGGTTTAGCCCCTGCCGTGCTTCCTATCTTTTCTGTTTGCAGTCACTTCATTATTTAACCCTTAAGTCCTTGATTTCCATTCAGCTGTGTTATGGCTCTCCATTTTTATTTCTTCTTTTGAGTTCTTACACTGGGGAGACTACACAACATTTACACACGTGAGTCTGCTTTATTTCACTTATGAGGATATATTCAAGATACATCCATTTATATATGAAGTCTTCTAGTTTACTATTCTTTATAGCTGAGTAATATTGAATTGTATAAAAATATGACATCTTTTTAAAGTCAGTGAGGACTCAGGACATAAGAGAACTTGTGCTATAACAGCCTATAACTCAGTGGTTTCCCAAACTTTCTGTTCAAGGATACCTATAACTCAGTAGTTTCCCAAACTTTCTGTTCAAGGAGATTACAGGGCCACAGACAAAAGGGAATGAAGGCATACAGTGTGCCAAAGGAGAGTCACCTAGACAGAAAACACTTTCTCAGGCTTTCATAAAGAGCAAACTGGTCAAGCAATGGCCGTGACTCATCCAGATGGCTGACACTGACAACAGTTCTATAAAGCACTGTTCATGGTTCCAAAGTAAAACACGAGCAGATTTGACTGACGTTGAGAGATACAAAAGTTACATGTTTTGCTATACAGATCTTGCTTAAACTTGCCCTTAACCACCCAGCAGAAAAGTTTAACCATGAGGCATAAAATGTAAAGCTAGATCAGAATGCTGAGCTATAAAAGGCTTAAATCAATAGCTCCCAACACTGCCAGTTTTGCCAATAACCCACTGCTATTACTGAATGTTGGATTATGTATACGACTACTTTCTCTTAGTTCAATGGGAAAAAAAATTTACATACCAATAATGATTAGAAAAATTATCACGTCTACACCCTATACTCTGTATAACTAATAGAACTACAATATGCATTGTGTGAAATATTGGAAATCTACTATTAAAGTGTTTTGAAACTGTCACATTGTTATTTCTTATTAAAAGTAATAATGAATGTATAAATAAATAAATAAATAAATGAAAAAAGAGTTCATAAAGGATTTCAGAAAATGGAAAGATATTCCCTGCTCCTGGATAGGTAGAACCAACATTGTGGAGATGGCCATGCTCCTTAAATTGTTATACAGATTTTATACAATCCCTATCAAAATGGCATCAACATACCTCACAGACCTAGAGAAATCATTCCTAAAATTTATTTGGAACCAGAAAAGACCTACAATAAAAAACACAATCCTAGGCAACAAAGACAAGGCAGGAGGCATTACAATTTCTAACCTAAATGTATACTACAGAACTAACATGATAATATCAGCATGATATTGGCAAAACAATAGACCTGAGGTCTATGAAATAGATTAGAAGATGCAAAAGAAAATACAATCGCTCTCAGCCACCTCTTCTTTGATGAAGGGGCCAAACATGTTTAGTGGAAGAAAGATAGCCTCTTTAACAAATGGTGCTAGAAAAACTGACTCTCTCCATGCCAAAAACTAAAACTTGACCCAGGTCTACCAGCTTGCACTAAACTAAAATCAAAATGAAATAAAGATCTAAATATTAGCCGGGCATGGTGTTGCCTGCCTATAGTCCCAGAATATGGGAGGGTGAGGCAGTAGGATCAGTGCAAGTTTGAGACCAGCTACAAAGTAAGCTCAAGGCCAGCCTGAATTGCATAGTGAGACCCTGTCTCAAAGAGACAAAAGAATCTAAATATTAAAAGGGAAATACTAATTCTTCTGGAATAGAAAGTAGGAAGAAATCTTGAAGATATCGGGATAGGCACATAGTTCATGGACAAAAATCAAAATGCACATGTAACACATGAAAGAGTCAACAACTGGGACCTCTTCTTGCTGAGAAGTTTTTGTACATCAAAAGAACTTACCAACAGAGTAAAAAGAAAACCCACAAATTTCAAAAGAAAGTTAACTAATAATTATTCAGACAAATGTCTTCTCTCTACAATTTATAAAGACCTAAAAAACATTAGTGTCCCAAAGTTCAAAGACTCAATCCAGAAACAGACATCCAAGATGAACACACACTTCTCAGAGAAGGAAATTCAACAAGCCTATGAATACATGAAGAAATACTTCACATTACTAGACATCCGTGAAATACAAATTAAAACAATACTTAGATATCGTCTCACCCAAGAAAGAATGGCTATCATAAAGAAATCAACCAACAACAAATGTTGGAGAGGCTGTGGTGAAGAAGAAACCCTTCTCCACTGTTGGTGGGAATACAGACTGGTGCAATCATTATGGAAAGCAGTGTGGAGACTCTTTTAAAAAAAAAACCAGAACTGGAAATCCCATTCAATCCCGCTATCCCCCTACTGGGAATTTTCCCAAAAGAACTGAAAATATCATATCATATTGATGTTTGCACACCTGTGTTTATAGCAGCACAATTTATCATAGCTAAAATCATGGAAACAACCAAAATGCACATAATCTGAAGAATGGTTGAAAAAGATGTGGTATTTTTAAACAATGGAATATTATTCAGCTGTAAGAATGATAAACTGGAAGACTTCATATATATGTGGATATACCTTGAAAATGTACTCATAAGTGAAATAAATCAGACCTACATGTGTAAATATTGTTTCATCTCCCTAGTGTAAGAACTCAAAATAGAAATAAGAATGGAAAGGCATAACACAACTGAGTGGAAATCAAGAATATAAGGATTAAACAATGAATATACAGCAAACAGAAAAGTTAGGAAACTTGGCAAGGACAAAACTATGCATTTATACACCCAGGATGAATTAGAAAATGGTCCTAAAATCTCTAGCAGGTTTTTGACACTGGGAATAGCAATGTGTAATACTAAAACTATGCTTGGAATGACTGTCATTCTGGTCTTGTAGATGTGTGATGCTTCTAATCTAATTTCCATTATTGCTATACTCTCTGTTAAGGAATTACTCACTTTAAAAGAAAGCAAAAGAAGGTTAATAATACAGAATAGGAGTGAAGGAAAAATGTCGTAGGATTGACCTGCTACAATTTTGTATTTGCTTAGATTTCTAAATTTCTGTGTAATAATGTGTAATATTTTATCATATTCTATAAGGATTTATTAGAATAGCAATGACTGATGGGAAGTACCAGTTCCATGTTATGTCTAAGGCTTTTGATATTCAGAAAAACGGTGAAGTAAAGTTCAACTAACTATGTTACAGAGTAATAGTACCACCAAGCTTCCTTTCTGGAGAGTTAAGATCTTAAGTTTGCAGACCAAAAAATTAGAGAAAAAGAAGGTCTAGAAGGATAGCCAATATTTTGGCCCTAGCCCTTCAAGGTCAGTGGGGACTCAGGACAAAAGAGAACCTGTTCTGTAACATGCTATAACTCAATTATAGGATGATAACAAATTGATAACAAATTTTCTGTTCAAGGAGATTAAGGGACCACAGAGGAAAGGGATCAACAATGTATAGTGTTCCTAAGGAGAGTCACCTAAAGAGAAAACATTCTCTCAGGCTTTCACAGACAGCAAACTGGTCAAGCAATGACCATGACTCTTCTGGAAGGCTGACACTGACAAAAGTTCTACAAAATGCCGTACATGGTTTCAAGGTAAATCCTGAGGGGATCTGACTGAACTTCTCAGATACAAAAGTTAAATGTTCTGTTATATTGGTCTTGCTTTAACTTGGACTTAACCACTCAGAAGAGAAGTTTAACAATGAAGCATAAAAAGTAAAGCCAGATTAGTATGCTGAACCATAAAAAGCTCAAGTCAATAGCTTCAGACATTGCCAGTTCTGCTGATTACCCATTCTTATTATGGAATATTGCTCTATGTGCACAAATACTTTCTCTTAGTTCAATGAAAAGAAATACTTATACCAATAGTGTTTAGAAAAGTTATGTCTGCATCTTGTACTCTGAACAACTACCATGAAGACAACAATATGCACTGTATTAATGATTGTGGCTGTCCTACTAAATGTGTTTTGAAATTGTCTCGTTGTTTCCTATTAAAAGTCATAAAAACAAATAAAGGCAAGATTCTAAGAAAAAAAGTGTCAAACACATGAAAAACATTGCACATATAAATCTATATGTTCAAATAACAAAAAATAGTGATTTCATGTGAGGTTGGATCCTTTCTTTCCATGCTCAAAGTTCATCTTAGTTTTCATTCACAAGGAAGTTATTCAGGAAATACGTGCTAGAATTACTCACATCGACATGAAATGTTTGTGGAATAAGAAAAATCTAGAATTCTTTATGTTTATATCTCTGTAAATGACCAACAGTTGTCTACTGAACGATTTAATGGCCTCTGCCCTGTTATGAAATGGGAAGAGCACTAACCAGAGCAGTTCATAGCTCGCTCTCCTAGTTTCACAAGTGGCTAGAGCAGTGTCAATGCGGGATAAATTTGTAATTTTGCTTAGAATAATAAAAAATGTTTGCATGACAGTTCTGAGTGAATTTGTACTAGCATTTTTTATTAGTTGCCCCTCCTCCAAAAATTTTTACATAATTAAGTTGGGTGAAAGCCTCTTTTGATCCGTTGTACTGTATGCAGATAGCACTCATATACTTAATTCCAGTATTGGACCAAGAATCAATCACAAACTCTAGATTTAGCCTTGTCTAAAATATCTTAAGACTGCATAAGGCTTTAGCAGGACATCTAGAAACAAACTTTAGCATTCTTGGTATTCTGGTTCTTACCCAGTGACCCTCCAATGAAGTTCGTCACACAGCTAGAAGTATGCCTTCATGTGAGCTTCTGTTTGTGGGCACAGGTGAATTCTCTCCTAAAGATAGGATTTAATGTCTAAAGGTCTATCTTTTTCAGTACCATTCCTTTGGTGAACTTCAGACATAAAAATAGAGATTTAATAGACTCCTTAGAGTCTAACTGTGTAAGGGAAGGCTTTTCTGAGGAAGAGTTCTGGGCAAAAGCTTCTACAAACTTACGATTCTTCTATCATTTCTATCTTCTTACTATCAATTATGATGGGGTTTTTTGCCTGCAGAGAAGCTTTTTCATAAGTAGTTGTTTATTTGTATGATAGAATAATACATTTGACAGTATTCTTTGTGCCCTATCATTAGTTTATCTTGTTCACTGTGTTTGCAAAGATTAAAACCAACTCCCCGATGCATTTTTATAGTCTCAGAAAATGTTCTAAATTCAGCATTACTTATGTAATTAAGCTGATTCTTTTGTTCTTCTGATGCTGCATATTAACTTATTTTAAACTTTTAATTTTTCTCAGTAATTTACTGTTTGAAAATAGTATGCAATGACATAGAAAGTATGTATTTCAAATCACAACTTATTTTCCTATTAATATAGCCAGATTGTCAACTGGGAGATAGGTGTCTGCTATTCTTATTATAGTAACAAAATTGTTATCACAGTGTTTGTCACAAAACTTCATAAAAATACTTTTGACATGCTCAAATCTTATTCCTTGGAGGAAGAATCTGTCACTATGAATAGAAATAAACTAGATGCTCTATAAATCCTATTGTAGAGAAGTTAAAATTAGAATACATTTTGAAATTATTTTTCAGGTAATCAAAAACAAGCATGGTATAGCTGGTAAATGCCTAAATGTTTCAGCAAGATGCAGTATTTTAACTTCCGTAAATCACTCAATATTTAAATTTGGTACTTCTATACAAGGCATTAATTCGTAAGTTTTTGTGATGCCATTGCTGAATATAAGTGTGAGGATTTATTTCACTTGTTTGTGTCTTTTATAGGAAATGTAATGGGCACAGTCATTTCCCCTCTGCATTTTCTGAGCAGTGGCACTTAACCAGGTGATGTTCACCTTATATTCAAAGAATATATACACGTACACACCTGCACTTCAGAGCAGACTAATGTCAGCAGCAGTGTAATGTGAACAACTCTTATATAATTGATTCCTTTTTAATTCAAAACTGAAAAGGAAAAAAGAAAAAGACCACACAATATTTTGCCTGTCATTAAAAATATATATATTTCTTTGCAAAGTGGACTTCCACAATACAGAGACATATAAACATAACCATGATAGTTAACACCTATCAAACACAATAAGCATAGGGCCAAATATAGAACAACCAGTGTACTATTGGTGAGGCTGCCCAAGATGTCTCCAGTTTCTATAATGCCTTCTACAACAGAAAATGAGATGTTGCATTGAATATGAAGGAACTGTTCATAATGGCTGACCTTAGCCATTTGTACTATATATAGATAGCACCCTCTACTGATTATTGTAGTTTTTAATTAAATAAGTGCTTTAATACATTGTATTATAAACACAATTAGCTTAATTACTCTAGCAATCTATTTGATTCCAGTGATTAAAATTTTTACATCACTTCATGTACTCTTCCATTACTAAAAACAAATTGTAAAAGGAGACTCTATCAAAATGCATAGTTCTTATACTTTATCCCCAGTTAAGTGTAAATAAAATATACCTTTGTGATTCTCAACACTGCAGACCTTTTAAGGTTGATTTTCTTAGACTTTTATTAAGACAATTAGTTGATCATTTTTATACCAGAGTTCTATAATCGAGAACAAGTTGTTTTTCTATATGGATCCCTGGGTGCTTTTTCATTTAAAGTCTGTATCAATTATATGAGAACCACAGTTTGTTATAACTATAAGAGCAAATAGCTTGATGGGAATTCTCAGTAATTATGGCCTCAATATGTTTGCAAACATTGTGCAGCAGGATCCATTAGTGTGGGATTATGTAACAAAGAATGAACTCTGCTCAGACACAAGAAAAGTTTGTTAAGTTTGTTAAGCTTATCAGATCTAGATGGATCAATGTGAGTGACATGGTAATGTATTCTGTGAAGGAAGTAGGTCTGTATTCACAACTTATCCCAAAAATCAGTTTTCATAGCCTGTGCCTGAATTTTTATGTTATTATTGAATACTTTAACGGCCATTGCTAAAATTCTGCCAATAATTGATGGCCAGAAAAATAAGGGAAGAAAAAAATATTTCTGAGCTTGGAAAGTATCCACATGACTTTTAAAGTCATATGCATCCTTTGACAGCCATCTCATCAGAGCAAAGCCCTAGAGTCCAATTCTGCAGCCAACGGCATGCTAAACCCAACATGTTGTAAATCTGACCTCAGACTGTGGTTATTTTAACCTCAACCAAAATGAGAAAAAGGAGCAAGAGCAATTTATTCACTAACTTTATCTTCTACTAAAAGAAACTGCCTTTTTGTTTTAAAGGGTACAATTCAGACATTAATTCTTGCAAGTGTTTTGTTTTGTTTGCAGAACCGGGGATTGAACTCAGGCCCTTGCATTTGCCAGGCAAGCACTTATTCTGCTGCACAAGGGCCCCAGCCCCATCAGTGTTTCTTTTACTTGCCCATGTCAAACTGTAAGTTCTTGAGTAGCTGTGTGATGTACCAGAGCATCACAAGCAAGCTGCCCTCATCCTTGAGAGAGATGTCTTCTTTTCTGACACAATGCAGTGGAACCTATGTCTTTAGCAAATGTTGCTCCTGAATTTCAAGACTTAACACTGAGAGATGTTCCTCTCACACCAGCGGTTGGTTTGCTGGGTCTGTTGGATGGTGCTGATTTCACTAAATGAAGCCATAATGAACACAATGAACAGAGCCGCACAGCACAGCATCTGTGGCCAGAGAACTTCACAGAGCAGTAAGCACATACATTGGCCAGTTTTGAACTTGTCTAGGAGTTCAGCTACATACACTATCTCTCCTTGCTCAGTCCGAAATGACAAGTTGACTGGGCAAGTTGCAAAGAAAATTTATCTCAAATTACTGCAAAGAACTGAATTTGTGGCACAAGTGAAATAGGCAATCATCTCTACTTCATAGGCTGTGAAGAGATAGCAAATGTGCCTGTAATGTATGGTGCTTAAGATGGCCTTTGGCCGGCTCTGGTGGGCTTGGGGCACTGGAATCGTCAGTTGGTGGCATTGCTGTCTTGTGAATCATTAACAATCACTATGAATGTGAAAAGGAATGATGTCAGTTGCTTATCTAATAGATCTTATGCACTTATTTCACTTATCGCTGCAGAGATATCAAGAATAATTTTTTGAAGGGTTAAAAATGAGCTTGAACATCTGAATAGAAAATATGTAACAATAGTAACGTGGATTCCAGCGAGACTTGTAGTGCTACCAATCATTTTGTATATAGGTATATAATTGGGACTTTAGTAATTTCAACTAACATATGTTACAAAAGGTTAATATTCTCACCAACAGGTTCTCTGACCTTACTTTATTGCAAAATAGTGATACAGATCACTGTGAACAGAGCTAGAGGAAAACTTTTGTATAAATATAAAGTACTCTTGAGGATCATAGTTTAAAACACACACACACACACACACACACACACACACACACACACACAATGCTCTTGAAAATATCTCAAGGCTAAAGTTCCACACAAAAGTTCATCCACACTTACAAAGAGGATTGGAAAAATCATATCAAATTATATTTATTTATTTGTTTATTTATTTACTTGCTTGCTTATTTATTTATTTATTTACTTTTACAGAACCAGATATCGAACTTAGGACCTTGCTCTTTCCAGGCAGGCACTTGTGCCCCTAAGCTATCTTCCCAGTCCTATATTGCCTCTTTTTTTGTTTTTTGTTTTTGCACGACTGGGGGCAGAACTCAGGTCCTTGCATTTGCCAGGAAAACACTTGTTCAACTGAACTATCTTCCTCACCCCAATATGTCAAATTATTCTTTAAGCAAAAGATAATATAATTATTTGAAGATGATTACTGTTCAAAATTTTAAAATAATATTGTTCCTCATTGTAGAAGTGTAGAACAAACAAACAAAACAACAGGGTAAACAAGCTCTTTAAAAATATAAAATTAACTAGAAGTCTTAAATGCAGGATAAAACTTAAAATAAAGTAATAGAAACAACCAACTCACACTAGTCTATACATTGCCTCCATTTTTAAGAGAGCTTTGCAGTAGAAGTGCCCATTTGGAAAGCACAGGGACCTGGATTTGATTCCTGGTGCCACATGACATGCTGGCCCTGGAACGCTGGGAGTGATATTTAGGGCCTGAAAAGCTGGGTATGGTGGCACACACCTGTAATCCCAGGGCTATGGAGCCTGGGACAGGCGTATCACTTTGAGTCAAAGCTGCATAGTGAGACCATGTACCAAAAAAACAAATGAATGAATGAATGAATGAATGAATAAATAAATAAATAAATAAATAAATAAGAAAGTAGTAAATAAGTAAATGAAATAATTTAAAAAGAAAAAGAAGTAGGACCAAAAGGACAGAGTACACTTTGATAAATTTAGAATAAATTTCAACATAAGAAAAAATCACAAACTATAATCAGTACATGATCACATTGTTGTGTTGTATACCTTAACCCATAGAATATATGACAAGTGATTTTTAGTGGCATCGACAATGATTTGGTGACATCAATATAAATACCAATAACATGGGAACCGATACCAGTAATAGTGCCAGTTCTGCTACTTTTACATAAGGGCAAAAAACTTATGAAGTAAGAAGAAAATAGCTCTTAATCTGATTTTTAGTTTCAGTTTGTAAAATCAGATGCTTATCTCTTTATTGTAACTTGCATGTTTGGGAGGTGATTCTTTGGCATGTAATAACTTTCATTTTTGTAAATGATATCTTCACGTTAGTTTTATGTACATCAACATTATATCATATTTGCAGTCTTTCTGCCCTGAAAGATAAAATTTATCTCTGTTATACCTTTGCCCACTATTATTATCCTAGCTTTATAACATCATTTTGTAGATTTTACCAATTGTTTCCTATTGTCTCTTTAAACTATATGACTAAAGCACCATTTATTATTTAATTAAACATTTAAAGTATTACTTGTTCTTGATTTTGCTTGATTTTATGTGGTATTTTTAACTGCCTAATATTCAAAAACTAGAATGAAATTTATTACACTTTTTGTGAAATGGTTGCCTTTTCTGTTAAGATTTGTGTTTTGGATGCCCTTCGCTGTTAGATGTCACAGGCAGTCAGCAGATAATTATATTTGAATTTCTAGGTTAGCACTTTTGAGCTTTCTAAACAATACATGTCATTCATGATGGGTTCATTTTTTGCAAAACAAGCCTGAACTTTCTAAGTGCCCCACTCATAACTGAATTTCTCCCATCAGCTCTTGGCCTCCAGTGCACCCCTAATCTACATTTTAGCCATTGCATCTGGTATATTTTGTCCCCATGAGACCTGTTTCTCTCCAGATCTACTTCCTTATAGTCACCTTGGAGTTTATATACTTTTCTGGATCAAATGCGCCATTTCAAGGCATGATAGAAATAATCTTCCAGGAGCTCTTCTGTTTTAGAGAGGCAGAAAACTCTCCTATTTTCATATGTGCGTCACAACCAAATGCCTTTACTGCAGACTGTCCTCTCACTATGGCCTGTCACTCTACACTGGGGCTTCTTCTGCCCTAATAGAGTTTTTTACCCTTTCCAAAATATTTTCTTCTTTAAATGTTTGTTTTAATGTTACCTTTCATCTACTCTATTCTATGGAGCCATGCCTTCACATTTTCCAGTAATTTATAATAAACATTTAGGAAAGAAGAGAAAAAGAGACTATCTTTAATCCAGTATTTCCGAGCAGAACGATTTGTTTGTTTGTTTGTTTGTTTTTGTTTTTTTACAGAACCAGGGACCAAACTCAGGACCTTGCACTTGCCAGGGAGGCACTTGTGCCCCTGAGCTATCTCCCTGGCCCCCCTAGAAGAATGATTTCTAAATTTATCTTTAATCATTTATGGACCAATAAATGGACCACAATTAAAGAAATACTGTAGTAAATCATTATTAGATATATTTTCTTGTTTTTCTAGGTAATTAATGTGTCATTTTCTTTTCTTTTCTTTTTTTTATAGCCAGCTTAACCTACCCTGGGGATGGGACTGGCAAAGCATGTGTTGCCAGGGATCAAACTGCGGGCCCTGAGGTTGCTTAAGCTTTCCTAAGCAGGTGCTTTAGACTGCTGAGCCATCTAGTCTGCCCTATTATTTTCTACATAGCTAAACAACAGATAGTATATTAAATTCAATATTAGCATATTGTATATTTAACAATGTATTATATACTTAGGATGCTAAACAATATGCTAAGTTTAACATACAAATTTAGAGTCACTTGCTATGATGAATATTATTTCTAGACTGAAAAAAACAAAATAATAACATTTTCTGAAATTTTCCCTTCAATTTTGTCGTAACAGTACAATGCCAACTGATAAGTACGAAGGAAGTTGGAAGTGGGAAAATCACTTGTATAGTAAAGCTTGTGCTGCTGTCTTATGGTAAAGACTATTTTAGGTGAGAATCATCCATGCACATTAAAATTTGAGTAAACATTTGAAAAAAGAGCAAGACATCGGCATGTTTTCAGCATTTCTCCTAGGTCACTTACCACTGCAAGAAGAAAAATAGTGATAGCAAATATAATGGGGAAGCCTGACAATATCTTCGCCAAGTGATCAGATTCAATCAGGGCCAGACAGTGTATGCCCTGAATCTGTTACCCCGCGAAGGAAGTGACATCTCTTATGGTATATGTGAGCTGATGAAGCAGATCAGACTGAGGGAAAAGAAGGGCAATTTTAATGAGCATTCATTAAAATAATGTTTCAATAAATTAAAGAGATAAGGCAATTGAAAGAAATTCAAAATATTTCAGTAGATCATGAACTCTGAAAAAATATATGTGCAAATATTTGCTATAAAGTAAAATATGACATCGATTAATAAAACTGGGAAGTTTGGACTAGATAAAATTATGTAAGAATGTCACGTGGTCTGAAATTGGTAAATATAATAGTTACTTGAGCAATTATTCTTGTATTACTGAAAAAATAAAAGGTTATGAACCCAAAACAATTGTTAACCACTTTAGAAGATAAGCAAATAATACCGGTGTATGTGTGCTTCTGCAGATGGGGAAAAGGAAAGTGGAGAAGGAACAGAGTCAAATATTAGCAACTAGTAAGTCTGGGTAAAGGACATAAAAATTCTCTGTGCTATCCTGGAAACTTTCCTGTAATTTTAATTTTTGTTCAAATCCATCTTTCAATGCTGCCCCAGATGTGTAACTCAGTATTAAGTATTCAAGAATTACATATTATTAGTACTGTACTTGAAGTGATATATTTTGTAATTAGAATATGAAATCAAATCTCTTTGTGTGAGGGGGCCAGTGAGACAGCTCGGTGGACTAAAATACCTGCTTAGGCAAGCTTAGGCA
>PVJA010016640.1:25559-43178 GCA_004027025.1 Myocastor coypus
AGCACAGGAGTCGCCTAAAGCCATTCCGAATCATAACTGTAGCAAAATTACAGTTTTGAAGTAACCACCAAAATTATTTTTTGGTTTGGGGTCACTGCAACATGAGGAACTATATTGTGGGGTCACAGAATTAGAAAGGTTGAGAACCACTGATATAGTGGATCACACCACTCTGTACACTTCAATTATTTAATTATGACAACTTTATTTCATAAGTGAGGAAGATGAGGTACTAAGTGATGCATTAACTTGCTCCGAGTCACATGGCAAGCAAGTGTCAGAGCCACTTGGAAGATTCACTGGGCCCCAAAACCTGTGCTTCTTTGCATAATAATAGTTGTTAGCATTTGAGACTGCAATTGTGTATCACACCAGTGACTTTGCGGGAGCTTCCCAGCAGCCTTCAGCCTTGGACACTGAAGCTGAGTTCTGGATCCCTCTCCTCCTTGGCTTCCCGCTTCTTGATTGGAACAGAGAGGAATTGTCTGTCTCTCCAGTGTGCAGGCGGCCATTGTGGAGCATCCTACCTGTGGTCCTCTAGGCCAGTCTAATAAATCCCCACTCATAGTGTCATGCGCACGCGCGCGCACACACACACACACACACACACACACACACTTTTGTTTCTATTCCCCTGCAGAACCTTAATCAATACAATGTGAGGAATAAGTGATATTTGTCTTTGTGTCTGGTTTGCTTCACTTTTTTTTCTGCTGTAGTTGCATTCATGCATTGCAAATAACAAGGTTCCATTTCTTTTATGGCTGAGTAGTGTTCAATTACATAAATATGTCATATTTTTGTATAGAATTCATTTGTTGCAGAGCATGTGGGTTAATTTCTGTATATTTCTTTTCCCACAGATGTTGACCAAATCAATCTATGAATTCAAAACAGTTGCCATAGAAACCAAAAACACCCTAAAATTCATATAGCACTACAAAAGATACAACATAGCTAAAGTGATCAGAGTGGAGGGGACAGCAAACTCTGACTTTATGACATACCGCAAAATTCTGATTACTTAAATTGGCATGCAGCTGATATAAAAATAGACTCATAGTTCAATGGATTAGAACAAAAAAATGAATTAATCCATGCTCTTCTAGTTTTAGTTTGTTTTTTGAGGCAATATCTTGCTATGTGGTTCAGGCTGGCCTTGAGCTCATTGTACTGCCCAGGCAGACCTTGAACTCACCATAATTTTCTTGTTTCAACCTCCCAAGTGCTGGGATTACAAGTGCACACCACCACACTTGGCCATGTTACTTTATTTGTTTGTTTGTTTGTTTAGTGGAAGTGGGGATTGAACTCAGGACCTTGCACTTGCCAATCTGGCACTTGTGCCCCTGAGCTATCTCCCTGGCCCCCTCCATGTTCTATTTTTAAAGTACTATGCATGCACAGTGAATAAAAGACAGCCTAGAGCTAGAAAAATTGAAAGAACATAGAAAAAAGAAGGGAACTATGTCCCTTGATCTTACCATACAGAAAAATCAACTCAAAATGGATCAAAGACCTAAATCTTAAATTCAAATTATGAAATAACTACAAGAAAACATAAAGAAGCACTTCAATATATTTATATAGACAATAATTGTTTTTTCAGACACAACCTTAAAATCACGGGAAGCAAAAAATAGAATTTTAAAAGATAATTTGTCTAAAAATGAACAAATTGCATCAAACTAAGGTGGTTCTAGAAAGCAAATCAGCTAATCAGATTCATATACACCTAAAAATGGAAGAACATATTCATAGTCATAGTACATCTGACAAAGGTTTGATAGTCACAGTGTACAATGAAGTATAAAATATAAAAGATGAGTATTGAATAACAAGCCATTTGATTAAAAATGACTGAAACAGCTAAACAGATATCACTTACAAGAAGATATATCAATGGTCAACAAATAAATGAAAAAATATTCAATTTCACTACTAGGTAGAAAAATACAAATTAAATGCGACATTGTGTCAGCCCAGTTAGAATGTCCATCACCTAAAACAAAGAGATAGCAGATGCTGACAAGCATAGGGGATGCTAGTGCATAGCATTGGCAGAAATGTAATTTAGTGCAGCCATATCAGATCCCTCAAAAATAATAAAAATAGAACTGCCATGAGATGCAGCAGCTCCTCTACTGTGTACAGGTCCTAAGAAGATGAAATCCTTACACCAAAGTAACACCTGAAGACATGTTCTTCTTGCAGCACTATTGGGAGCCTGTGCCTTTTTTATGTATTTAGTACAGGGTCTTCAAGGTCTCACTACATGGATGGGACTCATAGTGACCCTCCTATTTTCAGCCATCCAAGAATTGGGATTACAGGTGTAAGCCCGCACACCCAGTCTATTGTCAGCTCAGTAGCCCCAGGGGCAGGGCCAGCACAGTACCTGGGGGTCAAACCTGGGTCCTGTGCCTTCCTAAGCAGGCACTTTAGTCAACTGAGCTATTTGGCAGGCCCTCTGCTCTTAATCATTACCATTATGAATGCTGAAGTATGGTGAGACTGGGCACCTCAGACCAAGCACCAAGCACCAAGCACCAAGCACCAAGATCTTCTCCTCCTTCAGTTAAGCTTCATCACCTCAGGACTCTTGTATGTTCTAATAGAGAGTTGTGAAGTCTGAAATAAAAATAGAAAATGGCTACAGAGAAATGGCAGAATTTTTATAAAAACTGGGTAAATAATCAATACATAAAGGTGCAGACTCAGGGCATCAAAGTGAGAAGTCCATTACTACTATGACAGGGCTGTTGGAAATCACTGTTATGGACAAAGCCACCCAATGAAGCATCACCAAATCTACGTGGTCCACAATCTGTTACTCATCTATGACCTCTACTGAAAGATAGAAGTCCATCGCTCTCACAAGGTCAATGCTGAGATGACTGAGTACCACAGCAATGACTGCATTAAGTTCTTGTGCTCCATATGTCCACATAACATGTCCGAGTACAGCAAGCAGATGCAGAGATTCAACACTGGTGAGAACTGCCCAGTATTTGATGGTTTGTTTAAGTTCTCTCTGTAGTAGAACTGGTGGCTCTGGAGCAAGTGCTGCGAAACTTAATAAGCAGAAGATGGACATCGCTGTAAATTGGGCTGGGAGCCTGGACCACGCAAAGAAGTCCGAGGCATCTGGCTTCTGTTACATCAATGATATCATCTTGGCCATCCTGGAACTGTTAAAGTATCACCAGAGCATGCTGTAAATTGACACTGATATTCACCATGGCACAGTGTGGAAGAGGCCTTTTATACCACCGACTGGGTCATGACTGCCTGGGTCCTTTCATAAATACGGAGAGTACTTCCCAGGAACTATGGACCCCCTCTCTAGGGATGGGGTGAGTTGCTTCAATCTAACCAACAAAAGGAATGCCAAGCATGTGAAATTTGTCAAAAGCTTCAAGCTGCCTATGCTGATGCTGGAGGAGATGGTTATACCATTTGTAATGCTGCCTGGTGCTGGACATATGAAACAGCTGTGGCACTGGACACAGAGATCCTTAATAAAGTCCCATTCAATAACTACTTTGAATGCTTTGAGCCAAATTTCAAGCTTCATATCAGTTCTTCCAATATGACTAACCAGAACACTAATGGTACCTGTAGAAGATCAAACAGAGACTCTTTGTGGACCTAAGAATGCTGCCCCATGCACATGGGGTCCAAATGCAGGCAATTCCTGAAGTTGTCATTCCTGAGGAGAGTGATGATGAGAATGAAGAAGACCTTGACATGCTTGTCTCAGTCAGCTCCTCCAACAAATGAATTGCCTGTGAGGAAGAGTTCTCTGACTCAGATGAGAAGGGTGAAGGTGGCCACAGGAGCTCTTCCAACTTCAAGAAAGCCAAAACAGTGAAAACAGAAGATCAGAAAAAGAAAGAACCAGAACAGAAGAAAAAAGTGACAGAAGAAGAATATAAATATAATGTCCCCAGGGACTAGATAGAGGAGCCAGAGTCCATGAGTGCCGGGTAGCTATGCTGGGGGAACTTTTCTAGCACCTATCATTCTCCCCACACCTCCCCAAGTCTTAGTCTTAAGTCATAAAGGGTACAGATCTGGATGGAAGTGATGCAGCCACAGGACAAAATCCTGACATGTTGAGGGCCTGTTTAGTATTAACCATTCTGGAAGGGGGGGTATCTTCAGCGCCCCCTGTTCTTTGGGCTCCTATAGTAACATCTGCTGATTTTAGATTCATTCTTTTCTCATACCTTCACACTGGCCCTGGCTGAGCTAAGTAGCTCACACTGTCCTGTCTTCCCTACTTTTGCAGGTGGAGGTTGGTAGTCTGACTTCTTTTTTTTTGAGATAATTTCATTTTTTGTGAGACTCTGTAATAAAATGGCACATTTCTATATCCTCAAAAAAAAAAAAATATATATATATATATATATATATATAAATCACTTCTCCAATTTTATGAAAAGAAAATATAAGAAATAATCCAGGTATAAAACTGTTAAAAATGTTTATGCTTTAAAAGGATGAGCAACATAATAACACAGTAGAGAGATTATAAAGCAATTTTGAAGATGCTGTTTTATGATACAAAAAAGTGCTCATGCCTTAATGTGGAATACACAGAATGTTGTATGGGCACTGACTGAAGTGTAATTATTTCAGTGAGAAGAAAACCGTCTATATAGAAGAAAGATGGACAAGATTTGAATGAACAAAGCTACTAAAGAAAACACACTGTGCTCAACAAACAGCATAAGTGGAAATACAGCAACCTGCAGAAACTATTCAGAGAACTGCAACTAGACCACTGCAGTTTTACACAATGTAAAATTCCACCAGGAGACAAAGCGGAGGTGAGTTCCCTCAAGATCTGCAATGAAACAAAGGGTCTTTCAGTGCTTTTTTTCCACAAGCAATGAGAATATTCATTAAAGATGGCCAACTAAGCATACTATAATCTCCCTTCCTTCCTGAGATCACATAAAAAATACAAAGCGATTTTGGAAGTAATCAGGAGAGACCTTATCACTGAATGAAAAATTCTAATGCATTTGTAGGTTTGACAGCTAATAAAAAGTATTTATTGTTACAAGAGAAGAACTGCAATCCGTGATAACCTAAGCAAGAATGTCAATGGAGGTTACGGACTCAAAGCCTGGATAAGTAGGATATGGAAGGTGTGAGAATTGGGACTATAAATGGAAAAAAATAATGACTATCTACAGAAGAGCTGGCAAGTTGTGATCTATTTTGCAAATGTTGCAGTCCTTCCAAAGGACAGATATTTAATCATCCAAAAAATGATAATAATGGCAGAAAATGTAAGATGCAGAAACAATAATGATAGGTAAAATAAAAGCAACAAAGAACTGGATTTTTGTCAATAATTGGTATGAATTGTGTGGACAGCAGCAGCCAGCAAGCCTGGGCAACACGAGTGCACACATTTAGACAGGAGGAGGTACTCAACCCCATCTGTGCTGTAGCAAAGCAGGCAGACAAACCCAGCCCTTGCCTGTGAGTCCACAGGATTCCGATGGCCTCTCAGCTCCCTCACTCAAGGAGCACCACCTATTACGGAGAAAGCTACAGAGTGAAAGAAAGTAATAAGGATAACAGAAGCCAATGGCAGAGAAAAAAATCTAGGCAGCGTGTGAGAATTTAGATGTTTTATTCATACAACTAGAAAAGAATGACATGGGAAGTGGATAATGGGATAATGAATAATGTTCATCAGTTAGAAGTAATGATAATCAGTGCTTATCAGTTAGAAGTAATGAGCTGAAAATTTCAATAAAACAGTGATGAATATATGAAAGATATGTCTCAGCATTGAAAGGAAAATTTTATAAATGTAAAAGTATAAAAAACAACATCATGAGGAGTAGGGCACCCTCCAATATTCAATCATTAGTGAAAAAAATAGAAGGAAATTATTAAACTTGTAATATAAGAAAATATTACATAATAGCTGGGCGTGGTGGCGCACGCCTGTAATCCCAGCACTCGGGAGGCTGAGGCAGGAGGATCAGTGCGAGTTCGAGACCAGCCTGGGCTACAAAAGTGAGCTCAAGGCCAGTCTGAACTGCATAGTGAGACCCTGTCTCAAAAAGACAAAAAAAAAAAAAAAAGAAAATATTACATAAAGAAAATATCTATGTTTCAAGGGCCCACTGAGAATCTCCTCCATAAGGCAGTGATCTTCAGATGAGCATCGACTTCCGTAGTAGACACATAAGCACTGTCTGTTAAGAGGGTGAACTGCCATATATACTGTTTTAAAAAATGATGGAATGTGACCTTCAGAATCTGGACCAGAAGCTATACTTCTATATCTAGCCAGTGACCCATTAAGTATTCAGGAAGTATTTCAGAAATTCAAGGACTTGGAGGTTTTGTCATCACTGGTTATTGTGGTGGTGGTGGTGGTGGTGGTGGTGGCGGTGATGGTGATGGTGATGGTGATGGTGATGGTGATGGTAGTGGTTTCTGTTGTTTTGCTTTGTTTGCTCTTTTTTTTAAGATGTGAAGGTGGGTACTCCATGAAACGGAAAAGTAAGACTTCGACGTGACACTAACAATGAAGAGTAAAACATTGATTTTAATATTTTATTACTGATTCCTGATTTTGCAAACATCAAAACAATTCACTAACAAATTCATCCAAGGATTACGTTGACAATACAAAGCACAAATTTTTTATGGTGCCAAGGAAATGGCTAGACTAAATGAACATAAGCCATTGCAAAGCACACCACCCTGCTTGGTTGGTCTAGCTGGTCAGTGTTTCTCAAGTGGTATGATAGGAGGAAGGTCCATTGTCACAATATCGTATGACAATGCTTGGCTAATACATCTGTGTATAAACTCATAGAACTAAATGTAGTACCAATTTGCAAATGGTACTATAGTATTTTCCTTCTGAAACAGAAATATCTTACTGTTTTAAAATCAGATATATAGCCGGGCGTGGTGGCTCATGCCTGTAATCCCAGCACTCGGGAGGCTGAGGCAGGAGGATCGGTGCGAGTTCGAGACCAGCCTTGGCTACAAAAGTGAGCTCAAGGCCAGCCTCAACTGCACAGTGAGACCCTGTCTCAAAAAGACAAAAAAAATAAATAAATAAAATAAAATAAAATCAGATATAGCTGTTCTGGTGCCTACTCTAAAAATAGGCCTTGAATGGTCCAAGCTGGATGAGAAAGTGCAATTCTTAAAAGAATATCACCAAGTGCAAACTAAAGCCAAACAATAACTGCTATAATTTAGGTTACGATGTTTCCTGTAGAGCACTTTTGTTCTGAGGTGAAGCTGTGTAAAAGTGATTAAGGGCTGGGGAGATAACTCAGCAGTCTAAGTGTCTGCTTGACAAGCACAAAGACTCAGGTTCAATCCCCAGTACCACATGCCATGTTGGCCACAGAAACTGGGCATGGTGCGTGGACCCCTGTAATCCCGGTGCTGGGGTGGTGGGACCTGCTCCAAAGAACAGGTCGTTGTACTGGTGACCTGGAGGGCACACTTTACCGCTGGCACCTGCCTCTTGCTGATTTTTTCAGCTCTGCCTGATTCTTGGATCTTGGGTTCTATGAGATAAGCAGCTTTATTTATTGGTATGTTCGTTTTTACTTTCATCAGCAAGAAAAGAGAAATAAAACCACATTTCATGGTCTAAAATTAAGATTTCAAGTGTATAGAATCTATTTAATCTTGATTCTGAGACAAGAACCTTTGGGAGTATAGGAATGGTGCTATCAGACCCCAAGAAAAATAATGTAGTTGGAGAACATTATTATAAAAATGAAATACTAATCTAAGTATCCTGTGATTAATGACTTCTGCTAACATCCATCTCTGTCTGCAATTTTTCTATGAATGAATTACGGTTACTGAGAAAAATGCAAATTGCCTCAACGATAACAACATTCATGCCACGCAGAAGTATTGGATGGAAGGAGGAAGAGAACAGTAGAAATGGAAAGATGAGTCGAGCACACAAAATTCACAAAAATATGAGAGATTTGAACATTTAAAGTTATAAGTCCGAAGAGCTGAAAATTATATTGTAATTATTTCATCTTCAGAAAAAAAGAAAAGAAAATTAAGATTTTTTTTATAGTGAAGATAAACTTGCTTATATAAAACACATGTATACCAATACATAAAAGGTTATAAATATTAAAATTCCAAACAACTCAAATTGATAAAACAATAAATAGTGATATATTTATATTACTTAGAGGTATGGAGGCAAATGCACATAGGCACACACACACACACACACAGGAAAAAACCTTAAAAACATAAAAATTGTAAGTAGTTCTCTCAAGAGGCATATAAGAGACTATTACAAGAATGAGTGGACATATTATTTCATAAAAATCATTTATTTATTTATTTATTTATTTATTTATTTATTTATTTGAACACATAAAAGCAAAGGCAAATCCTTACAAGAGATTCACAAACAAAAGAAAAAAATAACATACCGAAATGTTTTTGGGAAAAAAGATATTATGAAAAATGGGTCATGGGGAGTTCTTGGGTACAAAAATTCTGAAAGAGGGGTGGCACATCTAATTTTATCCTTAACTTCTAAATAAGAGAACTGCCTTTCACACTGTTTAACCATCTGCTCAATAGAATATCAAAAGTGGAAATAGAAACTCTGAGCTCATAAATTTTGTGTTTTACATCCTTAGAGTTTGATCTTATTTTAAACCTTTTATATAATTCTGTAAAGGTCACAACAACATATTCCAAGTCTTCTTTTTTTAATGAATTTAGGATGGGATCTGTAGGGTCTCCAGGGTCTCACAAAGTAAATCAGACTCTTAGTGATTCTCCTGTTTTCAGCCTCCAAGTGCTGGAATCATAGGCATGCACCACCATTCCCAGTCTCAGTTCCTATCTCAGAAGGGCCCTGGGAGCAGGGCCAGTACCGCTCATCGGGGAGAGAACCCCAGCCACTCCATTCTTCTGAAGCAAGTATTTTGGCCTGCTGAACTATCTGACTGGCTCTCAAGTTTTTTTTTTTTTCTTTTCTTTTCTTTTCTTTTTCTTTTTACATTCTTTTAAAGTCCTTTTTTTTCATCAATATATGAACATTTAAAAATTTAATTCTGCCCTTCAAGTAATTCAGTTAAAAACCACTACACAACATTTTAAAAGCAATATAAGTAATACAATATATAAAGGTTAGCTGTTCTACTACTACTCATAATTGATAATCTCCTGACTCTAGGAAATTCTTATTCCCTATTAACTACATATGAAACAACAATAGTTTAGATGTCTATTTAACAAAACATAGAAATTTCTCAAAACACAACCAACCTCTATGTTATGTCACCTCTAATAAAGTAACTTAGAAAGCCTAAAAATAAAATGATTGGCAAAACTATGTTAAGCAAATGAAAACAATAAGAAATAAAAAGGGATGCATTGCTCCTTGTCACACTCGAATTCTATCACCACCTCTACTTAGCACTATTAGTAGATTGTTAACCAATTCAATCAAATAAGAATAAACAATGAGAGAAAAAAAGCATTGCAAATGAAAAAGCAAGCTGATATTTTCAGAGACAATACAGCAGAACTCAGGCAATCACTAATAAATGTATCAAATAAAAATTCAATAAGTCAGAATTAAATGACATTTACATGTAAAAACTAAAAATATTTATTTATTTGTTTGTTTGTTTGTTTGTTTGTTTGTTTGTTTTAATGCTGAGGATTGAATCCAGGATCACTGCATTTAGCTACCTCTCTAGCTGTTTTTAAATTTTTTGCTTTGAGTTCTTGTTAAGTTCATAAATCCTCTGTGCTGAACTCCAAATTGTTACACTCCTGCCTCAGTTTGCCAGACTGCTTAGATTACAAGGATGTGCCACCATGCCCAGACTCCACTCCTTTTAGTCTTTACTAGTGAACATATAGAACTGTGGGACACATTTTGGCACATACACACACACAGGTAACACGCTTTCAGAGTTACCCCATCCCAATTCTTTGTTCCCCCAACCTGTTCTCCCTTAATAGTCTCTCTTCTACTTTCATGTCACTTATCTTGCTTAATTTTTTAAAGTTTTATTTTATAGTTATACAGAGAGAAGCATGGCATATTTGACTTTCTGTGTCTTCATTCACCTTCACTTCATCTGAAGATCTCCAGTTCCAACCATTTGCCTGCAAATAACATGGCCAAACTTCTTTATGTAAAAGACTCTACTTATACAATAATAATTAGAAATCATCATTGAATAAAAACCCATTTATAGAATCAATAGAAAAAAATCTTTTGAAAAAATGTATTTAGCACCGAGTCTATAGGGTCTCACTACACAGAACAGACTCATAGTGATTCTCCTGTTTTCAGCCTCTCAAACACTGGGATTACAGGAACATGGCACCAAACCCAGTCTTAATCACCATCTCAGTGCAGTGCAGGGGTGGAGCAGGCACCTCATGCCAGGCATTAAACCCTGAGCACTGTGCTCTGTCTAAGCAGGCACTTTAGTCTACTGAACTATCTGGCTGGCTCTAGAGCCATCTGACAGGTCCTGAAAAGAATCTTACTAAACATAAGAAATATCCAACATTTACATGAAAAAAATAAAATTCTTCTCAAGCATACAAAAACACATTTATTCACAGAGACCATAAAATGACAATAATCTCCAAGTTTTAATGCAAGTTTAATGGAAAATAAAATGTCAAATATTTATGTCCTGAATATAAACAGATTTATTGCAATTTTATATGAAAATATTAGGGAAAACTCTAGAACTGATTTTATAATACATTAAAACTCACTAGAAATCAAATATATTTAAAACCATGTAGTATTCATCTTTGCATAAACTAAAAGATCAGATAAATATGTAGGTTTTTAAATAAATCATGTAAGAAACACTGAAAACTCATTTGGAAAAAGATAAAGTTGGATGCATATGTCACACGAAACACTGGAATAAACTTGAAATAGATCCGAGATCTAAAGATCAAAAAGTGAAATCATGTAAATATCCAAAGAAAATGTATGTGATTTCACTCATAATCTGGAAAGGGGGACACTTAGTTTCAGTTCTGGATTAATGCAATTTCTAAAACAATTCTTTGATATTTTACATGAAAAAAGTATGAAAGTTGATAAGCATTATTAACTAGGAGAAAACATTTTAAATATATCACTTGAAAAGGATTAACAAATATAACCTTTAGAGAAACGAGCACAAAACTAGACAGGAGGAAAGACATGGTCATTAAAACACACACAGAAGGACGATGCAAGATGGTAAACTTCCAATATGTGACAAAAATGTTTCACCACTGTAGAAGAAATGCATGTTTAATTCACACTGATGCCATTTCTCATTTACCAATTAGCAACACAAAAATGTTATTAAACATTTTGTTAAAGAAACTATGAACAAACAGCACTTTCTCATCTTACTAAGAAAATACAAATGATGCAATCCCAATGGAGGTGAACTTGGCAATATTAACCGGACTACTCATGTTTGTGCTGACTTACAGTTATGAGGTTCCGCTCATGTGGACCTCCAGTAATATGTAAGTGCCTATTCATATGCTTATTGATTATGAAATTGTTTGTTAGAAGAAAATTGGAAACAATCTGAATGTCTAAAAACAAAATATTAATTGAAAAGTATCACATACCTGAAATACCATTCAACCACATAAAAGAATAAAATATATTTTGCAACTGTAGTTAATGACAGAATTGTTATCAATTTCAAAATTTCTGAGTGATATGAAGTATTCTTGCCCTGAAATTGTAATTAAATCAAGTAATAAAGTATTTCGAACAGTTTCATTTGCTACTATGTAGCTAATGTATACACATAAAATGTAAATGAACACCAAATTTCACTTATGCATAACAAAGATATATATATATATATAGTTTTACATGTCAGTTTAACAGATTTATATGAAAATAGGATAAAGAAGACCTAAGAACACTTTTAAACAAAAGCTATAAAGTTTTTTAAATAGCAGACTTTATGTTCCTTTGTAAGATAACATTTTTATATATTACACATGTATACTCTTATACAATTTTGTATGATACTGTTTACATATGAAATCATATTAAATATAAAATATGGTTTATATTTCAATAAATATGTCTGCTAAATATTATTCTTATATATCCATATATATTGGTATATACAAATACATATTTTTTTGAAAAATATAGACTTTGACTTAACATTATATTGGTGGGAACACTGTATAAAAATAAGTAACAATTCTCTTGATGTTATTTTTAAATGTTTAAATTGTATTAATATTTTATATACTTCAATATAATATTAAGTCAATAATCATAGAAAAAATTTAAATGAAACAGTTCAGCATATATCACACTATAATAGTCATAACTAAAAATATTAATTCAATTAAAGTTTAATATAGTGTTCTTACTGTATATTATCATAGTATAACCTGCGGAAAAATCTTGACTGACTTCTTGTGGTGACACAAGTCAGAAGCTTACTGTCCTGAAGTAGCAAGAACAAAGAACAGAGCCTAAGGAAGCCGGCCCCTTGGAATGCCTCCTAGCTAGAGACAACAGATTCCTAGAATTGGTGCCCTGTCTGTTCTTTGTTCCTTTACCTAGACAGTTACCAGCTAGTGACATACAAACTGAGAGTTTGGTAAATGCCAAAATGAAACAAAATAACCACTTGCTTATGCCAAATTTGTTACACACATTCCTTAGCCTGTTTGTATCCCTCAGTAAGTGTGAGAAGTTTTGGTGGCTTGGGGCTCACTTAGACAGAGACTGATCTCAGTCAGACTTCTAAAGCTGTATAATCCAGTCTTCCCATCATTTATTTCAGCTCCAACTGATAACATACGACTGTATCTAGTCTCGTAATCTGATTTTTGTGATCTATTCCCAAACATTTCCATGTTGAAATTCTAACAACTAAGTTGACAGTAGCAGGGAGAAGTTGATTGGGAATGTGATCAGGTCAAGAAGGTGGACCCTCGAAAGCCTGGATTTGTGTGCTTGTCACAGAGACAGCAGAGTACCCTGCTGCTTATGAGGCTCCAGTCAAAGCACCACCAAAATCGAGGAAGGAGTCCCCAACAATGAACCCATATCAGTCTTAAGACTACCCAGTCTTGACATCTACAAGAAATAAATTTCTTCTGCTTAAGCTATGCAATTTACAGTATATTTTACCAAACTCCAGACCCAAAGTAGACACTGGCTGTGGTCATGTTGCTGTAGTAGTTAAAATAATTTTGTGTGTGTTATAGGTTATATTGTTTTGTGATATTAAAAATGAATTTTAATGCTTAAATTTGTATAGAATTGATGCCCCCCCCCATGGAAAAGGCAAGAAACACGGTGGAATGAAAGAGAACAAGAAATGCTTTTAAGATTAAATTGGAATTACACTTACATACATGAATTTATGCTTTCTAAGATGTGCATTTCCTCCCTCTTTCCTCTGCAACAGTCTAAAAGCAGTGACATTTCAAAAGTAATAAGCACATCTGGAGCTCTGTTTAGTTTCTAAATGCCCCATCAAGAATATTTAGATAAATAGTTAATTCCAGAACTAAGGCAGGAATGTTCAAAGTAAGCTTGGGATTTCTTATACCAGAAATTAAAACAGTTCTTGAAAAAGCTAATGTAAAGATTTCAAAATGACACAAAAAAAGTGCTTCCAAGAACTCTCAACACCTAAAAGTATAAATAAATAAAATAGATGATAATAGACTATGATGTACTGAATAAATACCTTTTGTTACTTCCCTGTCATTGGCTAATATTAAGAGGAACAAAACTCTTTCTCAGTTTAAGCACTGACAACAGTTTAACAGGCCACTTCTTAAGAAAGTTGGGGTTTGGAGAGTGAGTAATACTCTGAGGGCATTTGAGGATACAAGGAGAGCTCAGGAAATAGGGACAGAGCCAGTGCAGGAGATGATGGAAGCAGGGCAGGGAAGCCACTCGCTCACTCAGCTCTGAGGCTCAAAGTCTCCCGATGTGCACACAATCCTACAGAGATCCCTAAGGAAAGTCCCAGCTGAGAAAGTGTCAAAGTGAAGTTCTTCAGTCAGAACAAACTAGAAAAGAAGAACACTTTGTGGAGAGACACAGAATATATTTCTATTTTTTTCATTCCAGATGATGCCAGCCTGTTTAAAAGACTGCTAGGAGTAACCTCTGCCTTCAGAACTTTTAAATAATTAAAAGCACAAAGTGTTGTGGTAGATCTCAATAAAAAGTCCTCACGTGAATCCTGTTACTTGCCACAGAATGAATGAAACTGGAAAGTGTCAGGTAAAGTAAGCTGGACACAGACGAGCAGGCATGTTTGCATTCATGTTGGACCCTGAAGGAAAAGGAAAAAAAAAATGATCCAAATAGAACAATAACCACAGCTGAAAAGGGGTAGAGGGAAGATAAAGGAAATTCTACCACAGGCTGGTCAGATAGCTCAGTGGACTAAAGCGCCTGCTTAGGCCGGCACAGGCAGGACCCGGGTTTCCATCCCAGGCTTGCTGTGCTGGTCCTGTGGCTGGGGCATGCTGAGACAGAGACTGAGACTGGGCATGGTGGCACATAACTATAATCCCAGCACTTAGGAGGCTGAAAACAGGAGGATCACTACTAGTCCGATCTGTGTAGTGAGATCCTGTAGACCCTGTGCTAAATACATTAAAAAATAATAAGCAAATAAAAGAAAAGAAGTTCTGGTACAGTCCCAAAATGCAGTTAGGTAAGAGCCATAGGTTCTGTTGTGAATTACAGTAGAATAATTATAATTCACAATGATCAGTGCTTACTGTATACAGGGGTTAAAATATTCCCCTCTTCATATGCATAATTATAGATTCATCAAAAATACAAGTAAGTGCATTTCTTCAAGTGACATAATCTCTTTGTCCTTTAAAAAATGCCGTGAAAATGCTTTGGGATCTTGAAGACAAATGACCTTTTAAAGTGTTATTTATTTCTCTTCAGTGGCCAAATCACCAGGTCTCCAGTAGTAACAGGGAAAATAAGTTTCTGGTAGGATTCTGCATGGATTCTGGTAGGTCCTACTGAAAGACTGAATTCTTAACACCACTTTAAAAATAATTTCATCCTGTGAGCCATGCTCCGATGATGCTTCAGTTTTGGACTAAAAGTCAATGGATCTCAGGGCAGGTTCTTCTGTGTAGACAAATACTCCCACAGCTCTCTTCAAAAAGGCCAGTAGCTAGTCCCTGTAAAGGTCAGAAGCCCTACCAGCCCGTCTGTTAGACGTGCCTGTGCTCTGTGTGGGACAGTTTACTTGCCAACTAGAATCCGGTTCATCTCATCTCCCCATGTCCGGGCAGGGTAACTGAACCCCAGAGAAGCATCTAAACAGCGAGGCAGCAGAAGGGTAAAGCTGCTGCTGGAAGTGCTGAGCAGCGGGACAGACGATCATCCTGGACCTCTCAAATAGCCAAGGCAGCCACGCAGGAGTCTTTCTATTTACTTTTTTTTTTTTCACTCAGGATTCTTAATGTATTTCAGAAAGTCAGCTCATTCTGAATGCTTCTGGAAACCTTTTATCTGAAAGTTGCAAGAGGATCTTCTGAAAAGTTTATTTCCATGAACCAGGGAGTCTCTGAATTTCACTTGAAATTAAATAACAGGAGGACTTTAGGCCTAATACTCTTGCAGATGCAAATTTAGAAGACAGGGTTCAAGTTCTCTCCCATTCAGTATGTCTCACAGAGTTCTTCTAGACTACCAGTTAGCAGTGAGCAGAGGAAACAGTCTCAAAGTCTTTAGAAGTTATTATAATTGTGTTACCTACAAAAAGAGTATTACCTGCAAAACAAACTGTTTTCTGAGCTGCTACTCATCAGATTAACTTCTATTGTTTCCTTATAAATGTCACATTTTAGCCTTTATTTTAATACTCCAAGGACATATTTGGTACAAGTTGTTCTTTTTTATAGTACATTGAACAATAGGCTTTCAGACTTATTGTCAATTCATTAAGGACTCAAATATCCTTATTTGTATAATTCTTCTAATCATATATGAGTTCCATGAATCAATAAACAAAACTATTTTAATCTTCTCCATCAACTAATAATATTCTTTCTCTTCTTCATAACAACTAAAACCTTCTCTGCTAATGTAAGAGAAAAAATAATAATAAAAGTAATCATGAAAGTTCCAGTTAAAAATGATAAAGATATAACCCTAATTTACTCTTTCCTAAAGGAGAAACAAGATTATCACACACACAAACACACACACACGATCTCGAAGATGGGAAAATTCATAATTTTTTCACACTAAGAAACAGATGCATGAGAAGCTGGGCATGGTGGCTCATGCCTGTAATCCCAGCACTCAGGAGGCTGAGGCAAGAGGATCAGTGCGAGTTCGATCAAAACCAGCCTGGGCTACAAAAGTGAGCTCAAGGCGAGCCTGAACTGCAAAGTGAGAGTCTGTCTCAAAAAGACAAAAAAAAAAAAAAAAAGGCATCCAGTCTTTGATGGATTTTTAGCATTTCCCTACAGTGTGTACTTTTCCTAAAACTGTGCTTTAGGGTGTCCTGAAATCATGTTTAACCTCTTTCACTGTGTTGAGAATTCCCTGTAGCTTACTCCTATGTTAACGTCATTTCTTACAATTTGACCTTTCTGTTCTAAGCAGTTAACTCCATAGGATTAACCCAGGAAATTTGTGATAGGAAACATTCTAAGATGCTCTTATAAAAATCTGCATACAATTACAGTTAAAAGAATAATTTTTGAAATTGCTTGTGTTGGGTCCAACTATGAAATTATTCCAAAATTTAGAAAATGTACAGTCGATTGGTTCATGCTCTACCTCTGTAATAACAGCACACACAGTGACCTTCAGCATCCATAATGTCTGCTTGCTAAGTGATCACAGGTAATGTGCTTTTGTTCTGAGCAATACGCAAATGCAGACTCTCCTTAGGTACACTGTATGTTTCAACCCTTTTCCTCAGTAGCCCCATAATCTCCTGGAACAGAAAATTTGAGAAACCACTGAGTTATAGAATGTTATCGCACAGGTTCTCTTATGTCCTGAGTCCTCACTGCCCTTGAAGGGCTAGGGCAAAAAATATTGGCTATCTTTGGAGTCCTTCTTTTTCTCCAATTTTTGGTCTGTAAATTTATATTCTTAAACCTCCAGAAGAAAAGCTTAGTGATACTATTACTCTATAACATAGGTACTTAACATCACTGTCTTTCTGAGTATCAAACATCTTAGACTTAAGTTAGAATTCGTATTATCTATCAATCATTGATATTCTAACAAATCTCTATAGAATATGATAAAAGCAGTTACACATTTTATACAGGAATTTAGAAATCTAAACATATACAAAATTGTAGCCTGTTAATGCTTTGGTATTTGTCCTAGTCTCTTACTCTCATTTAATACCATTTTTGTTTTCTTATAAACCAACCGTTAACTTGAGAGGATAACAGAAACTAAAATTACATTAGAAGTAGCACACATCTAAAAGACCATAATGACAGACTTTGCAATTATAGTTTTAGTGTTACACATTGCTATCCTCAGTGTGATAAACCTTTTGGAAGTTTGTTACCTAATTCAAA
>PVJA010016641.1:18402-43190 GCA_004027025.1 Myocastor coypus
AAAAAAAGAAATCCTATATGAAGACCTACTTGTAGAAATTAAAACCATGAAACTCTTAGGAAAAAGCAGGGATTTGTTAAATGAATTCATAGTTTTGATACCCAATAAACAAACAAACTGGGCATCCCTGTGATTCCAGTATCCTGAGAAGCTGATAGGAGGATTCCAAGTTTGAGCTCAGCTTGGGCAACTTTAGAGACCCTGTCCTAAAATCAGAAATGGTTGGAAAAGTAACTAGCTCGATGGAAAGGCTCTAGGATCAAAACCCAGTACCAAATAAGAAAGAGAAGAGGGATGGGGAGACAAGGGGAGAGGGGAGAGAAAAAGAGGCAGGCAGGCATGCTGACCAATCAAACAAAGCCTAAGACACTTTATCAGAATTGAACTTTTATATATCAAAGGACACATCAAGAAAGCAATGAAAACCCAGAATAGATAAAATAACTGTGCACCAGTCCAAGCAGGACCTAGGCCTAGAATTTCGACAAAACTCTGGGCCTGGGATTAGCTGGTGATAGAGCACCTTCCCTAGCTGAGCAAGGTCCTGTGTTCAAGCTCTGGCAATGACCTCCCCAATTATTTCTCTCTACTGACATACAGATGGCCACAGGCCTATGAGAAGAGTCACTAGTCATCAGGGAAATAGCACAATCAAAACTGTGACAACACACCACTGCCCACCCACCATGGTGGCTCAGTGAGGAAACACCAGGGAGTACTAAGCATTGGTGAGGAGTACTCACACACTGCTGCTGTGAATGTAACATAGCACAGCCACTTCAGGAAACAGTCTGATTGCTCCTCAAGAAGTCACACTTAGGGCCCGGCAGGATGGCTCAGTGGTCTAAAGCACCTGCTTAGGAAAGCTTAGGTGGCTACAGGGACCGTGGTTCGATCCCAGCATCACATGTTGTGCCAGCCCTGCCCTCAGGGCAGGCTGAGCCGTCCATAAAAATAAACAAAAGTTCTGAAACAAGAAAAAAAAAATTAAAATAAAAAGTTCTTTTTTTTTTTTTTTGCGGAACCAGGGATCAAACTCAGGACCTTACACTTGCCAGGCAGGCACTTGTGCCCCTGAGCTATCTCCCCGGTCCCGAAATAAAAAATTCTTAAAAAAAAAAAAGAAGTCACACTTACTAGTTAATTCTAACAGTCCATTCCCATGTACATGACCAAGAGAAATCAGAGAACTTGTACACCCATTTTCCTAAGATGATTACTCACTAGTCAAAAGGTACAAACAAGTGAAAATATCCACACAGATGAACAGATAACTGAAAGGCTGCATTCATGTAATAATGGGATATTTTTAGGCTATACAAAGGAAAAAGGTTTTTTTGTTTTCTGTTTCTTTCTTTCTTTCTTTTTTTTTTTTTGTAGGAATGAGGTTCTTACACATAACTGCTATGCAAATGGACCTGGAAAACAATAGTCACTCAAAGACATCAACCACAGAAGACCATGTGATTCCACTTATAGGAAATGTCTAGAATAAGCAAATAGTAGCTACCTAAGGCTGGGTGAGAATGGGAGGTTGGGATATGGCCTTTTTAAAATTTATTTTATTATTATTTTTAGGGAAAGGTCTACAGCATGTTCAGGGTCTCACTACTAGATCTGACTTGTGAGTCGCCTGTTTACAGCCTCTCAAGAGCTGGGATTACAGGTGTGCACCACCATGCCCAGTCTGCTTTCTTTTCAAGGTGATGAGGCATCACCTTTTTTTTTTTGGTCTTTTTTGAGACAGGGTCTTGCTATGCAGTTCAGGCTGGCCTTGAACTCACTTCTGTAGCTTAGGCTGGTCTCAAACTGGCATCGATCCTCCTGCCTCAGCCTCCGGGGTGCTGGGATTACAGGAGGCATCACTTTTAATCCTGGTATGTCAGCTTCACTAGCTTAAATAGCTAGCAGAGTAGTTGAGAACGCGTCCAAAGAGTATGGGTGGGTTGTGGAGGTGTGGCCTTGTAAACTAAATGTGGTCCCTGGCCCTTCCTCTAAAATGCTTTCATAGCCGGGCATGGTGGCGCACGCCTGTAATCCCAGAACTCGGGAGGCTAGGCAGGAGGATTGGTGTGAGTTCGAGACCAGCCTGGGCTACCAAAGTGAGCTCAAGGCCAGCCGGAACTGCATAGCAAGACCCTGTCTCAAAAAAAAAAAAAAAAAAATGCTTTCATGTTCTTTCCCAAGAGCAGCTCTGATCCACCACGCCCTTCCACCATGAAGTTTCAGTCTGGAACCCTGCTGATTAATCAACTAAATTATTAAACCTCTGCTCTAGTAAATGATGGATGTTGGGTACTATGTCCCGCAAAGGAAAAGTGACAATAATGAATTACCAAAAAGTTAGTAACTAGAAGCTTTCCACTCACTTATATAGTACAGAATCTTTTAAAATGTAGTATTTAAACTGCATTACAACGATCTCTAAACCAACTACTCCTGGGGCAGGTCTCATGCTCTATGTGGGGGTAGGGATCAAACTGTGGTCCCCAGGGCCTGACTTTGCTGAATCCTGTGCTTCAATCAAGTGAGCTACTTGGCAAGCCCCACTTCCAAGTATCTTTATCATCTTTCAAACTCATCTACAGTAGTTGTTATTATGGCTTTCTCTTTTACTTCTTTTATGATCAATTTTAAGTTTGTATTTTACTAGCTACTGCTCATTTTCCCTAGCACTCCCAAATATTCTTTCTCTCTCTTTTTTTTTTGGTGGCACCAGGAATTGAACTCAGGACCCTGCCAGGCAAGCACTTATTTCACTGAGCTATCTCCCTGGCCAACCTTCCAAATGTTCTAGTCATGCCATGTACTCTCCACTCTCTAGTCTTTTTCTCCTTACCCCTCTATCAGCTGCCAACCCAAGAATCCGTTCTCGGCAGGATCCCTAGAGTTTCCCTGGTGCCAAAGCCAGTGGATGTGTTCCTAACCTTTCCAGAGTACTCAGTGGCACGTGCTAGGCCTGCATCTGCAAGCCCTTAAGTCACACCCCTGAGCCTCCCTGCCTCCTCACAGAGATTACTACATTGAAAAAGCTGAGCAGTGATGGCCCTGGGAAAAGCTTGAGAGGCCCCACTCATCCTGCTCACCTGAGTGCACATCTTTCCTGCAGACCTTTCCTCTCTTTAGCCCAGGCCTGGTCCTAAACCCTCACTTTGCCCAAAGCTAAGAGCCACTTCCAATCCAAGATGACACCTGCTTAACCAAAAAATGGTCACTCTGATCTCAGTGCTGAACATCAAGAACATGTAGAAAGGGGCCCGATAGGATGGCTCAGTGGTCTAAAGCGCCTGCTTAGGAAAGCTTAGGCAGCTGCAGGGACCGCGGTTGGATCCCCAGCACCACATGCTGCACCAGCCCCACCCTCAGGGCAGGCTGAACTGGCCATTAAAAAAAAAAAAAGAACATGTAGAAAACAAGACAACACTTTCATTTCTTTCATTCTTTCTTTCTTTCTTTTTTTTTTTTTTTTTTAACACTTTCATTTCTTGCCAAGCACATTTCTTTTCCTGTACTCCAGACTACTGGCTCAGCAGCACCACTATTCACTCAGTTCAGAGTCTGAAAACAGTTACCCTGGTTCCTGCTCACATGCAGGACAACTTTCTATTCCCTTCCTTCATAGCTACCCCATCTCCACTTTCAAGGTGGAGGCATTACAAAGACTACAGCAGCCACTATTGGCCTCCACTTCTCTCAACAGGAGATAGCCAAGTCTCTTAGTAAACGGCAACTCTAATCTTGCTTGCTTGAGAACTTTGCTACCTAAAGCAACCTGGAATCCTTGGTGGAATTCTCACCAACCAACATTTGAAGTCTAACCCCTCTCCACCAACACCTGCAGCTTCAGGTTTTTTCTTTTCGAAATTACATACTCTGCTTTGTTGAGAAAGGGTCTCACTATGTAATTCAGGCTGGCCTTGAACTCACTATGTAGCCCAGGTGATCCTGCCTCAGCCTCCTAAAGGAAGGATTACAGCTATATTCCATTACGTCCAATATTTAGTCTGCCTTCTGAAACTCATCTGGTTATTGGCCCCTTAACAGATGGAGGTTCCCATATGCTGTGGCACATGTTTCTGCAGGTCCAGCTCAATATTACATTTTCCCAGGCAAAGTCCCCATCTCCCAGGCCTCTCTCTGTGGCCATGCTCATTGTGGGCTGGAAGGCCCACATTGCTATCCCTCCTGCACCTGCAGTTTCTCCTTGACAGGCAGAGGTGATAATTCTAGGACTGACCCAGAGGCCTCACAGGAGGAAACGTCCTTGTAGCCACTCACCCTGCGATTCCGGTTGTGTTCCATGGTCTTGAGATGTTTCTGGATGATCCCAAATTGCATGGGAATGAAGAGGTCACAGGCTGCACAGTGGGCTGCCTCCACCTTCTTCACAAAATGCTCCATGGCAATTTCTGTAGATGGGAGAAAAGAGTCACCACTGGTCCCAGATGCCTAAAACATACCCTGAAGTATAGCAAAAAGCAAAAACAAAACAAGACAAGCTTCTGAATGTGCCTGACACTGGGGCTAATGTGCCCTGAGAGTGTAGGGAGAGCTGAGGCCCTGTCTGGTGGGAGCTAGGATGGAAGCCCTCACCTTGGGTCAAATCCTGATCTCTGTAGATCTGCTGAATTAGACCATCAAGATCCTCCACAGTTTTCCGGAGTTCCTCTGTCTTCTTGGTCTTGTTGGTGACATAATCCTGCTCAAGACACAGGGGCTC
The DNA here is from genome assembly GCA_004027025.1 of Myocastor coypus. NCBI lineage: Eukaryota > Metazoa > Chordata > Mammalia > Rodentia > Myocastoridae > Myocastor > Myocastor coypus. Next base: position 23,123 of record PVJA010016641.1, read on the forward strand.
ATGGGGGTTACACTGTGTCCCTGAGGACCTCAACCTAAAGCAGCAGTACCACTCTGAGGCTCACCTGTAGGAAGTCAGCCGTCTGCTTCGGAAGCTTGGTGCCTACATACTTAAAGTGTTCCTTGTGGAACTTGCTGTCGAGATGGCTGGTCATCTCATCTTCGTAGAAGGTCCGGTATTTACAGAGAGAACACACAAACTGGATCCTGCCACAGGAGAGAAACAAGCAACTGAAGCTGCCAGGGTGTTGGGGAGTAGTGCTGCTGCCTCACCCAACCCTGCTGCAGGCCCTGAAATAGGCCATGGCTCCCAGGCCTCTGATGTGCTGTCCAAGCAGAGGACAGGCTGAGATCAGGAGGGTCTGGAGCAGAAAGGGACAGCAAGTCTGCAGGCTGTAGTTACTGCAACGAAGGGGGCAGGGGAAGAACTCTTCCTTCCCATAGGCAGGAGGCTGAAGCCTGAGGCAGCAGCAGCTGCAACCGGTAAGGAGTCGCTGGAAGGTTGCCGGTGGGGCTCTCTATCAAGGCTGGGCCGGAGCATGTGTACTTGGCCCAGCTGGGGACCCGAAGGAAGGATGCCCTGGCATGAGCCAGGTGGCCCTGAGGCGCAGAGTAGAGTACGCAGTCCCGAGGCAGGGCCCAAAAAGGTGCTGCATCTTCCTTCTTGGGCCTGGGGGACTCAGAGGCCCAGCCCATCCTCTGCTCAGAATGCTTGGGGGTGGTGTCGGGAGGGATGGGAGGTAAGCAGGCCTGGACACCTGCTGTCTCATCTTCCTCTTCCAAGGAGAGACCAGTCTGAGCTGGAAGGAGGGTGCCTGCCTGGCCTGCCTGAGGGCAGCCTGGAGTCACCGGGCGAGGTGCTCTGTCTGGGCCTGGCGTCCACAGCAGAAGCCCAGGGTCTGGGGCCTGGGCTGGAGCAGGCCACCGTGGCAAGGGGCGGAGGAGGCCAGCCGCCACCGAGGCCTCGGGGCAGGTCCCTACCTCTGCCGGACGTCCTTATCTGGGCCACGGGGTCAGCTTTGTCTGGAGAGCCCAGGGGCCGGGCGCCGGCGAGGCTGAGGAAGGTCCAGCAAGAGCAAGAGTCTGAGGCGGAGGAGGAGGCAAGCGCCAGTGCGGGAGCCCTGAGGGCAGACAGACCCAACCAAGGGGCGTGAAGGGCTCAGCCGCAGACAGGCCCGGCCTGACATGGCCGGTGGACAGGGCAGAGGGCAGGCCCAAGGCTGCCATAGCCCACAGGTGCTGCCGTCTCTCCTGGGCAAGGCGGCGGCCTCTTGGCAGCTAGCTGGGGTGGCACAGGCACCTTGCACCTTGAGTCTTTGATGAGCTGGCCCCCTCCCTCAGGGGCATCGGGCCCCCAGTGCACCTCGGGGCTTGTGCACCGAGTGACCTAGCGCTGGAGCTTCTGGGCAACAGTGCCGAGCAGTGTCAAGTCTCAGGCTATAGATGCCAGCGGTCGCCAGGCGGCCACAGAGGGGGAAGGGATGAATCAGGCCTTGGGAGCTGGGCCTGGCGGGAAGCAGGGTCCATGCACGGCTGAGCAGGTGGCGGCTCCCAAGGGAGGCCAGAGGGCGGCGAGATGGCAGAGCTATGGCCCTGCTCTCCTGGCAGCAGCCCCAGAGCGAGGCAGAGTCACAGGGACGGAGGGAAGCTGGTTACCTTTCCACCATGCGGTCTCGCTGCCGCTTTTTCTGCTTATCTTGGCTCTTCTTGTTTGCCTGCAATTTGCGCTTGGCCTGGCTGCTGTCATCCTGGGAACTCAGGGCCCCTGTGGGAAAAAGAAGGACCAGTCAGTTGCTTGGCTGTGCCAAAACAGGGCAGGCCCTGTGGCCTCCGGCTAAATCACCCGCTGTCAACTCCACAACTCCGGAGGGTCCATCTGAGAGCAGCTGTCCGAACAAGGCCTCTGGCCATGAGCAGGGCTGGGTGCCCTGGACTGGGCAGAAGAATGAGTTTGTCCTAGGCTCAAGGAGTCAGGGTACACGCACTAAGCCCTCCGCTCTCCAGGACACTCTCACTCTCTGAAGAGTGGACAATGGGGAGGCTGTAAGGTGAAGAGAGGCTGTATTGGTGGGGTACACTGGTATGTATTGAGAGGGGCCAGGTGGCAGGATGCAGGAAGGCTGCTCACATGGCCCTGCCCACCCCCCACTGGGCACCGCGGTAACAGTGGGCTGAGGCTAGATTTACTGTTAGGTACCTGCTGGCGCTCATCACTCAGGTGGGGGGACACGGACTCCCAACAGGGGCTGGAGAGGCGCTAAGGGAGAGGATACGCAAACCAGAGCCGTAAAAACCGCACCAAGGGTCCCAGTTCAGACACCAGCCATTGAGGACTTGGAACTGCACATTACTCAGGGACCAAGGGCAGAGAGCTGTGCCTGGGCTTCCCCACACTTTGCTTGCTACCCCACCTGAAGGCAAAACCAACGCTACCTGCTAGGCAGGGGTCCCCGCCATCCACAACCTCTGCAGGGGAAGCACAGGGACAGGGTGGAAGAAGAGCCCCTGCACACTCATACCCACCCCACAAGCTGCATCCCTCCCATTTGAGGATGTGGAAGAGCCACCCGGCCACCAGAAGACTCACCCTTCTCTGAATCTTCCTTGCCTTCTTCTCTCCCATCCTCTTTTCCCTCTTCATCCTCTCCTTCCTAATATACAACAAGGGCTAGTCAGGAGCCTCCCATCCTCCCACCACTTGGCTCTCAGAGCGTTTGTCTCTTATTTTCCCTCAAGAAAACCATGTTGATAGCTGGACGTGGTGGCTCACGCCTGTAATCCCAGCACTCGGGAGGCTGAGGCAGGAGGATTGGTGCGAGTTCGAGACCAGCCTGGGCTACAAAAGTGAGCTCAGGACCAGCCTCAACTGCATAGCGAGACCCTGTCTCAAAAAGACAAAAAAAAAAAAAAAAGAAAAAAAAAAAGAAAACCATGTTGCTGGTTAGTTTTTCATCAGATCATACTATTGATCTACTGGCCACTCACACACATGTGATACAACATTGCCTGTGACTTTTCTTTATTTTATTTTTGGTACTGGGGACTGAACTCTGGACCTTGTGCTTGCCAGGCAGGTACTTATGCTGTTGAGCTATCTCCCTGGCCCTGCCTGTGACTTTTCTGTGGTCAACACTCCTGTGGCAAGACCTGCTCTTCGGCCCAGCTGTCTTCACAAGCCCTGCCTGAAGAGAGCAAACTCTGGGCTGGAGGCCACTTACTGCTCTGGAGCCCTTCTCTACAGCATCAGTGCCTTCAGGACCATCTGCAGCTTCCCCCTCAGTGCCGTCATCTGCAAGGCGAACGTCATGAGCTTAGCTCAGGAATTCATTGCAGCAGCAAAGGATTTGGAGGCAGGACCCAGACCACCCTGCTCACCATTGTCTGAATCACTATTGTCAGAGCAGTCCGTCCTAGTAGCTTTGCTGTCTGGCTCATCAGGACTGCCACTCTGTTTTCTTTTTTTCTTTTTGGTCTGGGTCAGAGAGAAGGAACCAGGTGAGGGGGATGGGTCCACTCAGTTGGGGTCCAGGAAGGGCAGGCTGCCTCGCTCACCCGGAAGTCAGCTGTGGTCCAGGTCTTCCAAGTCCTTCTCATCTGCTTCATGCCATTGCCAAAGCCAAAGCCAAAGCGGGAGCCGCCTGGGAAGGTGCCCCCGCCACGCATGCCCTGGAACATGCCGTACTCAGGGATGATGTTCTGGGAGAAGAGGGAAGGCAGCCGGGAGGCACCAGGCATGCACTGGCCCCGGGCCCCCATGGGGTCTTCCCACATGCGCCCATAGCCCGAGGCCATTGGCCGGCCACTCCGGGCATCCCGGGCCCAGCCCTGAGCCCTTGGACCAAAGGTGTCGCCTCCACGCATGCGGAACTGGTCACGGTAGGCATCATACTGGCCCTCATAGGCCATTTCCATCTCAGGATCAAGCTCGCCGTAGTCATAGCCCGACCGGTACAGGTCGCGCTCACTCAGAATGGCCCTTGAGTCACAGGCCTCGTAGGAGTCATATCTGTAGAAACATGTGACAAGTATCAGGCAGAGTCCCTCAAAATCTAATTAGTCTTAGGGGCTGGGGAGATAGCTCAGAGGCACAAGTGCCTGCTTGGCAAGTGCAAGGTCCTGAGTTTGATCCCTGGTTCCACAAAAAAAAAAAAAAAAAAAAAAGAATCTAATCAGCCTTGGGCCTACCAGACTGCTCCTGCTCTCACCTTACCCTCCTAGCCCTGGGATAGGAAGTATAGACCAGCACCTGCCCTTCCCTGTTAGAGAGGCTCAAAGTTCAGAAATGGCAGTTAAAAGGCTCTGGCCTCTCACAAGCAGAGTTCTAGAAACAGGAAGAGCCTTTAAGTTGACTTTCCACTGCCCCAAATCCAAACATAGCCATACAGCAGCTTGGACTCATATCTGTTGGGGAGACTCTAACCCAATGAGTCTCTACACCGATACACGGCAGGGAAGGCTACTTCTAGGCTGCACCACTATAGTAACCATGATGCTCAAGGCTACCCCTTGGCAGCAGAATGAGCACTTAGCCACTGAGGCAGGTAATACCTATGACAAGCACTACACTGGTCTCATCTCTCAGTGCTGCGGGAACTCCTAAACCCTCACCACACAGCACAAAAGAGACAAAAGGAGCTCTTCTTTGGAGACACTATAAACCTGCCAAAGGGCCACAAAAAGAGCTTCAAGCTGACATAGCAGCTGAGGTGGCTAGGCTATGTGTATGAGAAAGAGCTGGTTTAACCATGGCTACACTGCCCGCCTTGAAGGCCAAACACCCCTCTTTGCACTTTCTTCTCCAAACTGGGGCACAAGCACTCCTGGACTGGCACCGAGTCAGTCAGTGACAGTGCCTCCAGTTGGATAAGTCTAGAAAGAAGCCAAGTCCCACCACTTACTCTCTGGGTGCCTTTTGGCAAAGGGTGACCTGCCCGTACCTCAGTGTCTCATTTGCCATAACAGCATGGCATGAGTTTCTCTCAGAGATATTTTCTTTTCTTTTTTTTTTTCTTCTTGTTTCAGAACTTTTGTTTGTTTATTTATTTTTATGGCTGGCTCAGCCTGCCCTGAGGGCAGAGTGATGCAGCATGTGGTGCCGGGAATCAACTGTGGTCCCTGCAGCTGCCTGCAGGCGCTTTAGACCACTGAGCCATCCTGCCAGGCCCTCAGGGATATTTTCGAGAGACGCACATTTATAGGTCCTGGAAAGTGGCTAGGAAGGGCTCATATTTGATGTCTCTTGTATGGGAAGGTCCCAACTCAGAGCAGTTAGCCCTAAAGGCTCATCTCATCCTTCATACCCAACCCAATCTGTCTTGCTCTGACTCCATGCAAGTTGCAAAGGCCCGACTTAACCCCAGAATGGCTATACTGAGGGAAGAGGTGCTGAACCTTCTATTCCTGAAGAGCCATTCTATAAAGAAGCCAGCCCTATCTGAGCTTCCTGTCCCCCTTTAAGTAGACACAATAGTGGGCCATGAGGCTGGGGGAAACGAAAGACACAGACAAAACGAGGGAGCAGAGCATCCCAGAAGCCTGGCAGCACAGAGCCAGGAAGGCAGCCCTACTCACCTTTCTCCACCTGGGCCATACATGCCTCCTTGCATCATGTCTGTCTCCAAATGCGGCACCATATCTAAGCGCTGGTTAATTCTGGATAAAACGGAATCAGCACTGGTGCTACCCGAGGCGCTAGGGTTTGCATTTGTGTCAGAGCTAGGCATTTCCCAAGAGTTTGAAGTGGCCATACCATACCCATAGTTGGTGTTATCCTGGCCATAGCCATAGCCATAGCCATAGTTCTCGTAGCCTGCAGTGAGGGAGACAGAGACACAGAGATGGTGGGGGCAGGGAGAAAGGAGGAGGTGGTGGGCAGACACAAACACAGAGAAAGGTGCCCTCTGTCACAGAGAAGAGCTAAAGATTCTAGCCACCTGAGGCTGAATAGGCCAAACCACTCCATTGAGGACCTCCTGTGATGGAGCAGCAGGCCCCCAAGATACCCAAAGCTTCCCTTGGCCAAGCAGAGCAATGGCAGAGAAATATAACTGGTTCAGTCCCAAAGAAGAGGAAGGACAGTGGTCAGGGAAATGCTACTTGCCTCTGTTTGTCCCAGAGTTCCAAGTTCCGTATCCTATAAAAAGTGAAAAGCAATATTATCTATAATTACTACCAACGTAATATCAATTCATTAAGTGAATTCCTAAGCGAAGCCATTAATGCCCAGTACCTGCCTGGCTGTAGCTAACTACACCTTCCCTAAGCGAGGACCTTGTGCTGGACAGTACCACATAACCACACCAGAACACTCTCTGCCCTCATTCCCAGCCTTCCATGTCCTTAGGCATCTGGCATTCAAGGAGCCTTCTGTTTCCAATGCACTTTGCTACTGAACTTGGCTCCTATACTCTTCCTCCTTCAAAGAGCTACAATTAGAAAATGATCTCCCTGCCTCAGTGAAGCACTATGAGAAGATGGGAATGGTTTTAGAGTGCCTTACAGGCTTAGGTTAACATGCATGCCTAACTAACATGTGCAAAGTCCTGGGTCCCATCCATCCCAAGTGCTACAAATACACAACAAAGACTGCTGTGCAAGAAGCCTGGCAGGGTCCCTGGTAACATTAAAGTTATATGGCCCGATTCAAGCCATCTGAAGCAAGGAAATAGGCTAAGTTCCTCAAAATGTCTACCCCAACACAGAAAGAGAAAAAGCCCCTGAACTATGGGAACAAGCTATACAGGAGCACATCAAGGTAAGGTAAAAAAGCAGCTCTTCGCTTGAGAAAAGCCAATGAAAGAACAATCTTGGGTGTCAAACTAAATATGCTCTGGATTTGCTCACAATCCATGGAACAAATGCATTCATTCTTTCAAAAGCATAAAACCACTAAGAACCAACAAGGCACAAAGCCATATGGGAACTCTAATAACCAGAAATAAACTTTTCCCAGACCAGTGCATGAAAACAGGTGGCTACTCTTCCAGTGTCTCTGCTGAGATCCCACAATTGCCTGTGATTACAACTCATCTCTGTCCCGCAGAGATGACAAGATACACTTATCCCACAGCAGGAAACCGAACTTGGCAAGACACCAGCATTATAAATGGCAGAACCCAGACCACAGAGGACAAAACTGAAACTGAGAAGATAAGCCAGGGAGACACCTGCCTCTGGGCTCCTCCACAAGCCTGTGCACAACCAGAATAGGAAGGTGGTGGAAACAAGCCAAAGTGCTCCAGCTGAGTGTTACATTTAATGAACGGCAGGTAGAGAGCTCAAAAAGCAAAAACACTCTCAGGCTAGCGAAATCAAAAGCAACTCTCTACGCAACAGTCTCATCTCTGAATAGAAGCTGCAGCCGTGGGTGCTGTTTAGCAGTTGTACTGACTGTCAAAAGAGACAAAAGAATCAGCTGTGTGGTGGGTGCCCATAATCCTGACATTGAGGGAGGTTGAGGCAGGAGGATAAGTTCAGGTGCCACCAGAGCAGCTTAGCAAGACCTTATCTCAAAAAAACACAGGGGGCCAGGGAGATAGCTCAGGAGTACAGTGCCTGCCTGGCAAGCACAAGGTCCTAAGTTTGATTCCTGGCACCAGTAAAAACAAACAAAAAAAGGGGTCTGGGGAAGTAGCTCAGTACAGTTCCTGGTTTCAATCCCCATGGAGTGTGTCTGCTAGACACATGATGCAAAGAAGCAGCGAGGAACATGTGGTCACCAGGAGTTGAGGCTCTTCCAAGAAAAGTGGGGAAGGGGTTATTTCTACAGGTAAGAAGAGATCCTGGCCACATAGCTTTTTGTTTACACCAGGAATGATGGATACTGGGCATTCTTTTGGGACAGATAACACTGGACATTTTACTTTTACTGTGAGTGTGGTACTGGGGACTGAGCCAGGGCCCTGTGCATGGCTAGACAAGCTCTCTACCATTGAGCTGTATCTCTAACCCAACACTGGGCTACTAGGAAGGTGATGGGACTGGGAGGCAAAAGCAGACCCACTGTGGTTCTGAAATCTAGTCATCCCAGGTACCGACCATGGAGATCTGCCAGAACGGAGTGAGGGAAGCACAAGGAAGGAAGCAGGAGCAGGCAGGTAGCCACCAGGTGTCAGAAACCTCTTTGGACAAACACTCATTGGGTGCTACTTGCTATTCCTGGAGTGACCCAGACTTCTTAATGACTTTCTCAGCCTGATCCCTTCAGAAAGCCGGCCTCTATGCTGTGTTATCTGGGGCTGCCCTGAAAACGGCCTCTTCCCAAAGAATAACCCAATTCAAATGGAATAATATGGAATAAGATCATGGTTGACAAAGGGTGTTTTAATGGGCCTGGGGAGATAGCTCTGTGGCACAAGTGCCTGCCAGGCAAGTGCAAGTCCTGAGTTTGAACCCCAGTCCCACCAAAAACACAACAAAACAAAACAAAAAGAAAACCCAAAAAGTAGATAGGAGTGGTGGTGGCACAGGCCTATTATCCCAGCACTTGTAAAGCTGACAGACAGGAGGATCACTGCAAGGCTGAGGATAGGCTGCACTACATAGTGAGCTCAAAGCTAGCCAGAACTGTATAGACAGTTTCAAAAGCGCGTGCACGCGCACACACACACGCACACACACACACACACACACACACACACACACACGGAAGATAGAACAATTTAAATGCTCAACTTTACTGGGTATGGTGGCACACACCTGTAATCTCAGCAATTGGGAGGCTGAGGCAAGAAGATTAATGTGAGTTTGAGCCCTGCCTGGACTACAATGTGAGTCCAAGACCAAACCAAACTACAGTGAAATCCTGTCTCAAAAAGGTAAAAAAATAAATAAGTAAATAAAAGTACAACTTTCAGGATTACCTAGTGAGATACCATGTAATATAAACACCAAAGTAAAACTTACTATGCCTGTCTAGCACAGAGAAATGTACTATCATAAACAAAAAAAGGGTATGCAATTCTATCTATATATTATTCCACTAATTCAAATATGCTGGCAAAGATTAAATATTAAAGTGATAGGGTATCAGTTGACTTTTTCAAAGCGATACTTAGAAGTTACCTTGTCCTTTTACCTTAAGCTAGAACAATCGCTATTCTTTCACAAAAATGATCTATGTTTGTTTATTTATTTATTTTTATGGCCGGCTCAGCCTGCCCTGAGGGCAGGGCTGGTGCAGCATGTGGTGCTGGGGATTGATCCACGATCCCTGCTGCTGCCTAAACTTTCCTAAGCAGGCGCTTTAGACCACTGAGCCATCCTGCCAGGCCCCCAAAAATGATCTATGTAAGAAAAAAAAAATCTCTATAAGAATTACTAGAACAAACTCCACAATGCTTGTCACATGGTCAATATACAAATCAAACTTAAATTATTCCAAAATCAACATATAAATCAAATTTCTAGCTAGGTATGCTGGTGTATGCCTATAATCCCAACACTTAGGAGGCTAATGCAGGAGAATTGGTGTAAATTCGAAACCAGCCTGGGCTACAAAAGTAAGCTCAGGGCCAGCCTGAACTGCATAGCTAGACCCTATCTCAAAAAGACAAAAAGACAAAAAACAAAAAACAAACAAAAAAACCACCAAATTTCTACATATTAGCAATAAACAACTGTAAAATGATTCTTTTGAGCTGAGGATGAATCCCAAGATCCCAGAGCCTCGAGTATGCAAAGCTTTGTTCTACCACTAAGCTATACTCTGGCCTGCTGAAACTGAAAGGTTTTTTTCTTTTTCTTTTTCAGCACTAGGAATGGAACCCAAGGCTTCAGGCTTACCAGACAATAGAGCTACATATTCAGCCCAAATGTTTTAAAAGCATAATTAATTACAGCACCAATAATGTGAAATAAAAAAAATAATACTGTGAAATACTTAGCCGTAAAGCTAATAAAATATAATTACAAAACACTGTGAGGGGCCCAGCGGGATGGCTCAGTGGTCTAAAGCGCTTGCTTGGGAGCTTGGGCGGCTTCAGGGACCACGGTTCGATCCCTGGCACCACATGCTGCGCCAGCCCTGCCCTCGGGATGGGCTGAGCCGGCCATAAAAAATGAGTAAATAAACAAACAAAGGTTCTGAAACAAGAAAAAAAAAAATAATAATAATAATAAAAAAAACAAAAACAACAACAAAAAAACCCCACTGTGAATCAACAGACTTGACTGATGTTAAGATATTAGATATCCCAGGGCTGGTGGTATAGCTCAGCAGAGTAAATGCTTGCTTAGGTATGTACAAGGAGCAGAGTTCAATCTCTGGCACTATACACTGTGCTGCTTGCTCTTGAGTGTGCTGAGCCAGGGGAGTCTGGGCGTGGTAGAGTGCCCCTGTAATCCCAGCAATTTGGAGGCAGAAAACAGGAGGATCACTATGAGTTGGAGCTGCAGTAGTGAGATCCTGCACAACAAAACCCACCAAAAACAAGAGACCAAAAAACACCTTAGTAGCTTTCTAGCTGCTTTTGAGACTGGGCGTGGTAGTGTGCCTATAATCCCAGCACTTGGGAGGCTAAAAACATAAGAATCACTGAGTCTGAGCCTGATCTAGTAGTGAAACCCTTAACAACCTGTAGACCCTGCCCTAAATACAGAAAAAACAAACAAACAAAACCCCCCAGAAGCCTCAAGCTAATTCCAAAACTTATTTTCCAACAATTAATAGCGTGATACTAGAGAAAATTAAAACTTATCAACTGAAGAAAATTATAATGCCCAGAAACTCTTTGTTTCTCAACAGTCACAAAAGCGGGGCCTGGCGGGATGGCTCTGTGGTCTAAAGCGCCTGCTTGGGAAAGCTTGGGCGGCTTCAGGGTCCGAGGTTCGATCCCCAGCACCACATGCTGTGCCAGCCCTGCCCTCGTGGCCGGCTGAGCCGGCCATAAAAATGAGTAAATAAACAAATAAAGGTTCTGAAAAAAGAAAAAAATAAATAAATACAAAAAAAAAAAAGCAATTCAGTAGAAAAAAGATAGACTTTTTAATAAATGATTTTATATTTGGTTTTTGAGGAAGGATCTTGCTCACTAATTCAGGCTATCCTTAAACTATGTAGTCTAGGCTAGCCACTAACTTGCTGCAATCCTCCAACCTCAGCCTCTCAAATGCTGGGATCACAGGCATTCACCACCATGTCTTACATAACAAACGATTTAGAACAATTTTGTATCTTTATCCCTGATCCCTCCACCCAAAGTAAGAACTCTGGCCTCTACTGGATACCTTAAGAGAAAAACTAACTGAGAACACAGACTGAAAGTATAAAATATAAAACTTAAAATATTTAAAAGAAAACTGGAAAACAATCTTTGTGATCATAAGCACAGAATTCCTAGACACAACAGTGAATCATGATCCATTTCTGAAAAAGAATGAGAGCCGGGCGTGGTGGCGCACACCTGTAATCTCAGCACTTGGGAGGCTGAGGCAGGAGGATCAGTGCGAGTTCAAGACCAGCCTGGGCTACAAAAGTGAGTTTAAGGTCAGCCTGAAGTGCATAGGGAGACCCTGTCTCAAAAAGACAAAAAAGAATAAGTGGGACTTCATAAAAAAAATTAAGAATCTGTGTTCTAGCTGGGTTTGGTGGTACATGCCTATAATCCCAGCACTCGAGAGACTGAAGCAGGAGGATCTCAAGTTCAAGTCCAACTTGGACAACCCTGAAACTTAGTAATACCAGATATCAAAATAAAAAATTTAAAAACAGAGCTGGGAATGTACCTTAAAGGCCCTAGACTCAATCTCTAGTATTGGGGTGGGGGTGAGGTCATGACAAAACATACAAATAGTACAGACAACTCCATCTGGGACAAAATAATACATACAAATGACACATCTAATTAAAATGTTTGGGGCTGGGGAGGTGGCTTGGGGTAGAAGTCTTGCCTTGCATTCACAAGGCCCTGAGTTTGATCCCCAGTGCCAGTAAATAAACACGATTGTACCCAGACTATGTAGAGAGACAAGAATTTAAAAAGATGTGTCAAGGAACAAAAGGCTAGCTCAGTAGTATAGCACAACTGAGGCCCAGTGCTCCATCCCCAGTACTGCAAACACCCAAAAACCATGTGCCATATGAGTCATTTGTTTAGGGGCTGATGGGGACAGCAGGATAGGGAACTCACTTAAAACAAAGTTCTCCTCACTTATGAAATGAAATGTCTTCAATAACCAAGACACAATTCCAAAGAGGCTTCTTCTCAGCAGCCAACCCTGATATCACAGACCACTAAGAGACCAGCTTTATGGGCAGTTTTAGGCTGTTGCAGCAGGTCAACTGAACATTTCCTCTGAGTCGGGTGAGTGCTACTTCTGAGTTAGAGAATGAAATGTATCTGTCCACACTTCAAACAAATCAACTGGAAAATTTCATTTCACTGTTGTATGTGTGGAGCCTGTTATTGGACTGAGGCAGCCTGACTGCTGTCTCTAAAAGCTAGCTAGAACTATACTCGCACTCTCTCTTCCATTGTAGGCACATGTACCACACCAGGTATGAGTGCATAGCTTGGTTTTTCCTGGCCACTCTTTTAGATTGACTGGTTATTCCCCAAACTTATAAGAGGGATGTTCTGTAGGCAGATCTTTTGTCCAAGACCACATATACATCAATAAAATGTTATAGGGCCAGGGAAATCAATCACATAGCCTAGCCTGCTCAGTAACACATGTATTGTTGCCACAACTACTCAAAAGGGAAGGAATTGCTATCAAAATGGCCCACTGTACCACTATACATGAGTTTGGGTTTAGTAAAGCAAGACAGGTTGACAGCAAAGCCAAAGGCAACCAAGAAGACACAGGTCTGCTCTGTCAGTAGAAATCACAACACTGATTTCCACCAGGGGCCCACACTTACCATAATCACAGGTGGGTTGAGCGCTGGTATCTGAGTATGTTGACTGCAAAGTGGTTTCAGATCCCTGGACAAAGCCTAAAGATATGCACAAGATGGTTAATTTCCCCAAACAAGCCAAAAGAAAATGACTAAAATTATCCTTCTGTGTACACTCAATGATAAGGGCTTCCACTTAGTTGGAACACCACCTGAACCTCTTCATCCCACTTTATTTTATTATTATTTTTTTTTTTTTTGTCTTTTTGAGACAGGGTCTTGCTATGCAGTTGAGGCTCTTTTTTTTTTTTTTTTTTTTTTTTTGATCTCATCCCACTTTAATTAGACCTCCAGACCATATTAACCAATGGAATGAGAGGCTATGATTAACCTCCTACCCCAAAATGATTACATAAAAACTTCTAAACATTTATGTATGTATGTATGTATGTAAGTATGTCTTTTTGAGACAGGGTCTTGCTATGCAGTTCAGGCTGACCTTGAACTTGCACTGATCCTCCTGCCTCAGCCCTCCAAGTGCTGGGATTACAGGCATGTGCCACCATGCCCAGCTTACTTCTAAACATTTAAACCAGTAAACCGTTTTGATAAATAAGTACCCCAATTATCATTTAAAATTTATTTTCCTGTTAGCTGGGCATGGTGGCTCACGCCTGTAATCCCAGCACTAGGGAGGCTAAGGCAGGAGGATTGGTGCGAGTTCGAGACCAGCCTGGGCTACAAAAGTGAGCTCAATGCCAGCTTCAACTGCATAGCGAGACCCTGTCTCAAAAAGACAAATAAAATAAAATAAAATAAAATAAAATAAAATAAAATTTATTTTCCTTAAAAAATAAATAAATAAATAAAAAATAAAATTTACTTTCCTTGAGCCAGGTGTGGTGGTGCACACTTGTAATTCCAGCACTTGGGAAGCTGAGGCAGGAGGATCGGTAATAAAATTTATTTTCTTGGGGCTGGGGAGATAGCTCAGTGGAATAAGTGTTTGCCAGGAGAGAGCAAGGCCCTAAATTTGATCCCTGGTACCACAAAAATAAATAAATAAATAAATAAATAAATAAATAAATTTATTTTCTTTCTTTTTCTTGTAGTACCAGGGATTGAGCTCAGGACCTTGAGCTTGCCAGATAAACACTTATTTTGCTGAGCTATCTCCGTGGCCCATCATTTAATAAGGAAAATACTTCTATCAAATCACTATAAGGCAACTTCCAATTTAACCAAGGATGAGGGTTAGGTCTGAAGTGATGTTCAATCATACAATATACTCTCTACCTCCTGCTCCAGTCTGAGAGAGAAGCTGCTTTATACTTTGCTTCTCCTTTTTAAAGTGTGTATTACTTATTTTGTTGTACTAGGGATAAAACCCAAGGCCTTGAACATGCTAAACAAATGCTACCTCTAATGTCCACAGGGCCAGTTATGTTTAGCTTTTTTTTTGGTCTTTTTGAGAGAGGGTCTCCCTATGTAGTTCAGGCTGGCCTTGAGCTCGTCCAGGCTGGTCTTGAACTCACACCAATCCTCCTGCCTCAGTTTCCCAAGTGCTGGGAATATAGGCATGCGCCACCACACCCAGCTTAGTTTTGTTTTTCTGATCTTGGGGTTTTGTTTTGTTTTGGCAGTACCAGGGATTGAACTCAGGACCCTGCACTTGCCAGGCAAGGACTTATTCTACTGAGCTATCTCCCTGGCCTAGTTTTGTTTTTTGAGATTTTCAAGTTGATCCTAAACTCACTATGTAGCCCAAGATGGCCTTGAACACATGGCAGTGTTGTTGCCTCAACATCTCAAGTGCTGGGGTGACAGGCATAAACCACAAAATCCAGCCCATGCTTATTAAAAACAAAACAAAACAAAAAACTTTATGTTATGGCCAGCTTAACCTGCCCTGGAGGTGGGGCTGGTACAGGATGCGGTGCCTGAGATCAAACCACAGTCCCTGCAGTTGCCAAAGCTTGCCTAAGCAGGTGCTTTAAACTGCTGAGCTACCTCACTGACCATATACCTATTATTTTTTAAAGGTAATTATTTGGTGTTTGGCACATTTACATGAAAATAAGCATTACATCACATAGAGGATGAATCTTTTTTCTTTTTTGTGGTACAGGGGATTGAACTCAGGACCTTGCACTTGCCAGACAAGTGCTTAATCTACTGAGCTGTATCTCCCAGGCCCCTTCTCTCTCTCTGGTACCAGGAATGGAACTCAAGACCTTGTGCTTGTCACTGAAGTGCTTGTGCTGCTGAACTATACCAGCCCAAGGGTAAACATTTCCAATCCAAACATTGAAAATTTTTGTGTGATGCCACCATGCCCCAAGTAAATGTTCTACATCTGATGTGGATAATGGCTTGCTGTCAAAATGAGGTGCACTAAACACACACACACACACACACACACACACACATACACACACACACACACACACACACACACACACTTTTCAAACTCAGGACACTGCACTTGTCAGGTAGATAGTAAATATATTTTATAGAAGTAACTTCAGGCTATGTGCAGAAGGTGTAAATGAAAAAGAGACAGCTCAGTGGCATAAGTACCTGCCTGCCAGGCACATGGTTCCAAGTTCTATCCCCAGTGCCAAAAAAAAAGGGTGGGGGGTGAGTTTCATGTGTAGACTTGGGCCTAAAGGTATCTCACTAGGTATATGAAATTTAAACAGCAAAATAATTTTTGAAATCTGAAACACTACTAGCTCCAACGATTTGGATAAGGGATACTCAACCTGTAATGGTATAAGTTACTATCTATCTAAACTCAACCTTGGTGTGATGGTACAAGCCTGAGAGTCCGATACTTGGGAAGCTAAGGAAGGAGGTTTGACATGAGTTGAAGGCCAGCCTGAATTTCAAAGACTCTATTTCAAAACAAACAAACAACAACCCCTTCCCCCACAAAAAACCTTCTGCACTGAAAATTGTGTTAATGTCAAGTAGGAAAGCTTGAAAATCTGTCAGAACCAACAGCTGTTAGAGAGTGGTGACAAGCAAATTCGTCATGTTGATGGTACACACCTAAAATCCCAGCACTCAATTCAGGAAGGTGGGGCAGAAGCGACCAAAGTTCCAAAGCCAGCATAGGGTACACCAACGACAAATTCAAGGACAAGTCTAAACTACAGCTGGAGTAGGTGGTGTATACCTATAATCTCAACTACCCAGGAGCCCAAGGTAGTAACACAAATTCAAGGACTGCCTGGGCAATATGGCAAGGCCATTTAAAAAACAAAAAAAAGGTGTGTGAGTGCTCCCTGGGTAATAAATCCCCAAAATTATACATAATTATTGCATTTACTATATAACCCTACCTCATCCTTCCATCTCTTGATCCCTATCCCATCAGCAAAAAATCTATCATCTATCTCTACTTCGTATTACAGTATATCCTTTTATTTTGTTGAGTATCCTTTATGGCAGAGGAGAACTCCACTGTGTACAAATATGGTATGGCTTTTTTTTTTTTTTCCTGTTTCCTTTTTTTTTTTTTTGTAGTACTGGGGATCGAACTCGGAACACTGTGCATGGCAGACAGTTGCTTATGCCACTGAGCTATCTCCCCAGCCCAGATACTGCATTTTTTTGGTTGTTTAAAAAAATTTTTTTTTTTTTAATATTGCATTTTTAATCCATTTGTTGGTGAACATATAGGCTGCTTTCAAGATTTAGCTATTATGAATTGTGCTGCTATAAACACAGGTGTGTATGTAGCATTAGAAGATGTCTTTAACTCCTTAATGATATTTCTAATATTACTGTGAGGAATCTTCATACTGATTTCCATAGTGATTATACTAGTTTACATCTCTACCAACAATACAAAATGAGTTCCTTTCCCCCTACAGCCTCACTAGCATATCTTATTACTTGATTTCTTGGTGACAGCCACTCTTTCAGAGTGAAAAGAATTTCAGTGCTTTTAATTTGCGTTTCTCCAACGGCCAGCAACATCAAACTTTTTCATGTATTTATAAGCCATCTGTATTTATCTACTCCCTTCAGTTACCCATTTTTGGATTGGGTTATTTTTTTGTGTGTGGGGGTCCAATCTTTTTGAGTACTTTGTATATTCTAGTATTAGCATTCTTTTGGTAAGAATTCAACTCAGAAAGATTTGCCTACATTAGCCTTCTGAGTGTTGGGCATGAATTATCATTTGACTTCTTCCTTTCCACACAAATCCTTTTTATTCCATTCCCTTGCCTAATTGCCTAAGATATACTTTAGAGCCAGGCAGGGTGGCGCACACCTGTGATCCCAGCACTTGGGTGGCTGAGGCAAGAGGATCGATGTGACTTGAGACCAGCCTGGGCCACAAGCGTGAGCGCCAGGCCAGCCTGAACACTGCATAGCAAGACCCTGTCTCAAAAAGAAAAAAAAAAAGATATACTTTAAGTGACTTAGTCTTTGCCTGAAATTCAAAGAGGTAATATCTGCCTCTTCTCATTAGAGACAATGTGAAAAGCTAGTGTCTCCATTAGCTTATGTACTATAAAAACACACATATCAACTACCTTCCCTTTGGGTAGGCATTTCCATGTTTGTTATCAGACTGTGCTTTATTCCTTAAAACCATAGCCACAAAGATGACAGCAACTGCCAACAACAGTGATCAAGTGCTCCCCTCACAGGCTGCTAATCTCAGTTGATCCTTAAGTCAACAGAGAGAGACTGGGCAAGATCCCCTGTGATAGGCCCATAAAGGTCTGGAACTAAAATGTTCCCATAAACTTAGTGCCAAAACTGATGGTGGTGCTAAGTGGACCAGTGAGGACATTTATAATCTTTATTCTACTTGATGCAGAATTAATGTGGTTTTGTTGTGTGGTGCTAGGGCCTTAGCATGCTAAACCTGGCTCAATCAGGGAGCCACTTCCCTACTCTGCTGGGTTTACTTCGGTTGCTTCCTGGGTCCCAGAAAGTCACTGTGGAATCAATGTCATCTTTATTTCCTTACAAAGGGAATGAAGCCTGAGCCCTGGGAAAAGGTAAATACAGAGAGATCCAGTGCAATAAAGTGTATATAGTTGAACGGATTTTTTTGTACAATCAGGGGACTTCCTCAGACAAGCAAATTCGCAGTATTGATGATTTTAGCGTTGAAGAAACACTGAAAGTATTCTTTGGAGAGTGTATTTACAGAGAAGCCTCACAATGTAAGAGCCTCTTACATACCTACCAAAGTATTTTCAGATTTTTAGGTAGTAATTTATCTCTCTCTCTCTCTCTCTCTCAACAGGGTCTCAATATACAGTTCAGGGTAGTCTTGAGCTCACTATGTAGCTGAGACTGGTCTCTCAACTTGCAAGGATCCTCCAACCTCAGCCTCCTAAAAAGAGTGCTGGGAATACAGGCACACCCCACTATGCCTGATTCTTTCCTTCCTTTCTTTTACGTGAGGTCTTGCTATTCTCCTCCTTTTAAACCTCCTGTGTAGTTGGGACTATGGGTGTGCATCACCACACCTGGAAACATAATGTAGTACAGCTGTCCTAAGATTAGCCAAATTCACAAATGCTTAAGTCCCTTAAGCAAAATGTCATGTATTTGCAACATATAACCTTTGCACATGCTGAATGCTTCATCTGTACTTTATATGTATGACTTAATATGGTGTATATACTGTATAGTTGTTATACTACATTACTTGGGGATAATAGCAAGAAAAAGTACACCTTCAGTATAGATATAATTTTGTTTTCTAAGTATCTTCTTTTGGAGGGGAGGGAGGATGAGACAGGGTTTTGCTACGTAGTTCAGGATGCCCTTAAGATGACTATGTAGCCCAATCTGGCAGGTGATCTTCCTGCCTTAGCCTCCCAAGTGCCAGGAAAAGAGGCTTGTGTCATCATGGCCTGGCTTTTTTCTAAATATTCTCAATCCTCCATTGGTTGAATACATAAATTCAGAATCTCTAGATACAGAGGACTGGCTACATTGCAAATGCTACTGGAAACCTACTACATTGAGAAAAAATACAAACTGGAAGCTAGACAAGGTGGTAAATGACTACAATCCCAGGACTCTGGGAGCCTGTAGCAGTAAGATTATAAATTTGAGCCCAATGTTGGCAACACAGCAAGACCCTTTCTCAAAACCAAATGAAAAAGCTAGAGATGTAACTCCCTATAAAGCAGTGGTTCTCAACCTTTCTAATGCCATGACCCCGCAATACAGTTCTTCATGTTGTGGTGACCCCAAACCAAAAAATAATTTTGGTGGCTATTTCAAAACTGTAATTTTGCTACAGTTATGATTTCCAATGGCTTTAGGCAACCCCTGTGTTTTGGTTGTTCGACCCCCAGATTGAGAAATGCTGCTGTAAAAGTTCTGGCTTCAATATAAAAACTATATGGTGAAGGGCAGTAAGCACATTGCAAGTTTATTCAGGAGGGGTCTTGGTTCTTCCCTGCAAAAACAACAGTGCTTGTGGTGTGGTTCATGAGCAGAGTATAATATTTTAGAATGTGTGAGGCCCTGGGTTCTACCACAGCACTACTGGGAGTGAGGGTAGGGTAGATTCTAACAAAGCTATCAAACCTTTAAAGGTCAATGACAATCTCTTTTCCTGTACTGCCTTCCCTTTTAACATCCTCTTCTATAATACAGACCTCCTCTCTTTTGGGGGTCAGGAGTAGGAGTTCTTTTGAGACAGGTTCTCACTATGTAGTTCAGGCTGGCCTTGAACTCATGGGCTCACACTCATGGTGATCCTCTTGCCTCAGCCTCCCAAATGCTGGGAAAAGTTATGTGCCACTTTGCTTGGCTTTTTTCTTTTTGGATACTGGGGATTGAACTCAGGACCCTGCACTAGCCAGGTAGCTACTTATACCGATGAGCTATCTTCCAGATCCTTTTTCCTTTTCATTGCATAGTCCAGGCTGACCTTGAACTCATTACAATCCTGCCTCAGCCTCTCTGGCACAACAATTACAGGCCTGTGGTACCATGTCTGGCCACAGGCCTTTTTATTTAGCCAGTCATGGCTCCTACTATAAATAAATTTTTATTAAAAAAAAATTCAGGGGCCTGGCGGTATGGCTCAGTGGTCTAAGGCGCCTGCTTGGGAAAGCTTGGGCAGCTTCAGGGACCGCGGTTCGATCCCCGGCACCACATGCTGCGCCAGCCCTGCCCTCAGGGCAGGCTGAGCCGGCCATAAAAATGAGTGAATAAACAAAGGTTCTGAAACAAGAAA
>PVJA010016642.1:0-43119 GCA_004027025.1 Myocastor coypus
AAAAAAAAGGGGGGGGAGCGGGGGAGGGGAAGGCGGGCCAAGGATCCTGACCCAGCTGGCACGCGGGCTTGGCTACCAGCGTTCGCGTCAGGGCTGGAACAGGAAGTTAGTCGCAGGAACGCAGAGGCAGGGCAGAAGTGCGCAGGCAGCTTAGCCGCGAAGGGCGCTCGGGCTCTGTTACCAGCTGCGGGCGGGTCGGGGCTGGAACAGGAAGTTAGTCTCAGGAACGCAGAGGTGAAAAGTAAAACTTGATCCTAGTCTAACATCATGCACTAAACTAAAGTAGAAATGAATTAAAGGTCTTAATATTAGAAGAGAAACAATGAATCTCCTGGAAGAGAAAGTGGGAGGAAATCTTGAAAACATTGGAGTAGGCATAAAGTTCATGGATAGAAATTAAATTGCATGTTTAACACTTGAAAGTATCAACAAATGGGACGTCCTCTGGCCAAGAAGTTTTTGCATGTCAAAGGAAATTATCAATAGAGTGAAAAGACAAGCACAAATTTTGAAAAGATTTTAACTAATAACTATTCTTACAAAGGTTTTCTATCTAGAATCTACAGAGAACTAAACACCATTAGGATTCCAAAATTCGAAGACCCAATGCAGAAATGAGCATCTGAAATGAACACACATTTCTCAGAGAATGAAATTCGGGAAGCCTATAAATACATAAAGAAATGCTCCCCATCGCTAGCCATTAGTGAAATACAAATAAAAACAAAACTTAGATACCATCTCACCCCAGAAAGAATGGCTATCCTAAAGGAATCAACCAGCAACAAATGCTGCAGAGGCTCTAGGGAAAAAGGAACCCTTCTGCACTGCTGGTGGGAATGCAAATTGGTACAATCATTATGGAAAACAATGTGGAGGATCCTTAAAAACTAAAACTGGAGGGCCGGGGAGATAGCTCTATGGCACAAGTGCCTGCCTGGCAATTGCAAGGTTGTGAGTGTGAAACCTGGTCCTACAAAATAAAAACAAACAAAGAAAACAAACAAACAAAAAAACCCCACTAGAACTGAAAATACCATTCAATCCAGCTATCCCCCTACTGGGAATTTTCCCAGAAGAACTGAAAACATCATACCATAGCGATATCTATGTACCTATGTTTATTGCAGCCCAATTTGTAATAGCCAAATCTTGGAAACAACCAAAATGCCCATCATTTCAACAATGGTTGAAAAAAATATGGTATTTTTATACAATGGAAAATTTTTCAGCTATAAAGAATGATTAGATGGAAGACTTCATATATAAATGGATGTATATTGAACATATACTCATTAGTGAAATAAATCAGACCTACATGTGTAACTATAGTATAGTCTCCCTAGTATAAGAATTTTAAAGAAGAAATAAAAACTTAAAGGCATAAGACAACTGATTGTGTTATGGATTAAACAATTAAGTGTTTGGAAGCAGATAAAAGAGGAAACATAGCAGGAGCAAAACCATGCACTTATGTACACAGGATGAATAAGATATTGGTCCTATCAACCTTCAAAAGTTTCATCACATTGATCACAGCACCATACAACACTAAAATTATGCTTGAAATGCATGTCTTTCTCATCTTTTTGATGTGTGCTGCTCCCAATGTAAACTCAGTTACTGATATACTCTCAAGTAGATGATTGGTTTAAAAAAACAAAAAACAAACCCAAAAAAACAAAACAACCAAAAAGAGTTTTAATTGAGAGTAAGAGACAGGGCAAAATGCCACAGGCTTGACAGACTACAATTTTGTACATCCTTGAATTTCCAAATTTCTGCATAAAAATTGTGTAACTGCTTATTTCACATTCTATGGAGTTATTAGAATATCAATGATTGCCAGAAAATATCAATTCCAAACTGAGTCCAAGATGTTTGTTATTCAGAAAGTCAGTGATGATAAGCTCAATTACCTATGTTATAGAGTAATAGTATCACGAAGCTTTTCTGCTGAAGGGTTGAGAATGTAAATTAACAGACCAAAAATTGGAGAAAAAGAAGGGCTATGAGGAAAGTCAATATTTTGGCCCTAACCCTTCAAGGTAAGTAAGGACTCAGGATATAAGAGATATAAGAGAACCTGTGGTGTCCCAAGTTTTCTGGTCAAGGAGATTATGGGATCTCAGAGGAAAGGGATAAATGAACTATAGCATATCTAAGGAGAGTCACCAGGGAAAAACATTCTCTTAGGCTTTCACAGAAAGCAAACTGGTCAAGCAATGGGTGTGACTCGACCTGAAGGCTGACACTGACAACAGTTCTCCAAAGCACTGTACATAGTTCCAAAGTTAATCCTGAGGGGATTTGACCTTGGAAGATGCAAAAGATGAATGTTTTGTTATACAGGTCTTCCTTTAACTTGCCCTTGATCACCCAGCAGAAAAGATTAATTAAGAGGCATGAAACGCAGAGCTAGACTGGTGTGATGAACTGTAGGAGGCTTGGATCAATAGCCTCCAACATTGCCAGTTTAACTGGTGGCAATTGTGGAACTTTGGACTGTTTATGCATCTGCTTTGCCTTATTTCAAAGAGAAGAATTTTTTTTTCTTCCTTGACCAATATCAATTGGAAAGTGTGTCATGCCCACACTCTGTGCTCTGTATTACTATTGTGAAGACAATATGCAGGGTGTTAATTGTTTAAAAAAAAGTTAATGTTTATTGAGCGTTTCAATATTTAATTGTTTGATCAATCTTATATACCTACATCAATTAATCTTAACTGATCCGATGATGAAAACTTGAAATATAACTATTGTTAAATTTTTCTAGTTTCGTAATTCTGTACTATGTGTACTCTTACTTGTTACTGTTTTTCTATCTTTGTTTCTGCCACTTTTAGTCTTTAAAGTAAAAATAATACAAAAATACTAGCCTGGTCCCCAGCCCTCCAGGCCCACGCGCCAGCCAGGTAAGACCCCTCTGCCCCTCTGCTTCTCTTCCGCATTCCTGCGGCTAACTAACTTCCTGTTCCGGTCCCCGGTCCCCAGTCTCCATCCTGCCAGGCCCGCACACCGGCCGGGTCAGGATCCTTGGCCCGCCATCCCCTTCCCCTTTCCCTTTTCCTTTCTTTCTTTTTTTTTTTTTTTTCTGAACCCCTCCTGCCCAAGCTCCACTACTGAACCCATCATACATCTCATCTGGCAACCCATCTGGTCCACGAGCCTACGAGGACTCATCAATCCCAAAGCTCCACCTCCACCTACAGACCACACCCACGGAGCTACACAGCAGCCAGCACCCTGAGCTCTGACACAAAGCTGGGAACTTCTATAGTGGAACCAACTTGGAGGCTCCAGACCAAAGGCCCATAGATACTTACAGCATAATGCCACCAAAGTGCAGAGGTCGCTTCCATACAAAATGATAACAACAAGGAGTAGGATGCAATCTCAGAGCCCGAGCCCACCCAAATCAAATACAGAAGACACCACCATGGAAGAAAATGGGAATCATGCAGATGAAACCTCTGAATTGGTAGCATCTGAGGCAGACAGACAAGTGCAGAAACTTATAGAGCAACTGAGATCAGAGATAACATCTGACGTAAAAAAAAAAAAAGAAAAGAAATACATGAAGTGAAAAACTGGCTGAAGAAAAGTATAGAGGAAATCAGAGCAGAAATGATATCTACAGTTAACAAAGACATATCTAAATCAATGGTATCCCAAGTAGGGGTACAACTGCCAAAGGTAGAGAGGAGAACAGAGCAGAAATAATCTCTGAATTAGAGAGAGAAAGGATAACTATAATGAGAGACTTCACTACTATTAAAGAAAACATCGATGGAAAATTAGAGGAGAATAGAAATATGATGGAATCACTGACGGAGCAATACAGGAAAGAAATAGATCGCATGAAATAGTTTCAAAGAGATATACAAGAAAATAAAATCTCGATCACAAGTTGGCAGAGCTATATGAATGAAAGTGAAGATAGAGTCTCAGATCTTGAAGACACAGTTGCAGCTAGTGAAAAAGCAAGAAAGGATCTTTTAAAAACAACCAGAACACAGGAAAAAATAATTCAACATCTGCAAGATGATGCAAAAGTGAACAACGTGAGATTAATGGGAATCAATGAGAAAGAAGGAGTCAATACGAATGATATAAAAACAATATGGGCAGAAGTAATAGCAGAAAACTTCACAAATATGAGAAAACAATCAGACATTCAGGTAACGGAAGTCTACAGAACTCCAAATAACATCAACCCAACTAAAAACACATATAATAGTCAAGATACCAGAAATCCAGCTGAAGAATAATATACTAAAAGATGCTAGAGAAAAGAAACAGATCATATTTAAAGGAAAATCCATCAGAATAACAGCGGATTTCTCTTCACAAATCATGAAGTCAAGAAGAGCATGGAGCAGTGTGCTTCAAGTCCTCCATGAAAATAAATTTCAGCCCAGACTACTATACCTGGCAAAACTCTCCCTCAAGTATGAGGGAGAAGTGAAATATTTCCATAACAAAGAACAACTAAAGAATTTCATGACATCAAAGCCAGTGCTACACAGTATTCTAACAAATATTTTAGAGAGGGACAAAAAGGACCGGAATTCAACAAATGAGAACAGAAAGATCCCACCAAATAGAGTAACCAACTAAACATAGGAGGAAAAACTGGTAAACAGTAGCGAATAAGGGTCATGTCAACCATAAGTCAATACATTTCAATTATAACCATCAATGTAAATGGACTCAATTCTCCAATTAAAAGAAGTAGACTTGCAGAGTGGATAAGGAAACAGAGACCAACAATATGCTGTATACAAGAAACACACTTAGCCCATAAAGAAATTCATAGGCTTAAAGTTAATGGTTTTAAAACAATACTATCTGCTCCAGCACCTCAAAAAAAGCAGGGATAGAAATCCTGTTTGCAGACAGTCTAAACTTCAAACCAAGACTGATCAAATGAAATAGGGAAGGCTACTACATACTGGTTAGGGGAAAAATTCATGATGAAGAGGTAACACTCATAAATATGTATGATGGGAGCAGCAAGCTATATAAAACAAACCTTAATGGAGCTGAAAAATCTCATATCCAATACTACAATCGTAACAGGAGACCTCAACACTCCCCCATCCGAAAAAGATAGGTCAAGCAGAGAAAAAGCAGCAAAGAAGTTGCAGAACTGAATCAGAAGTTGGAAACACTGGACTTAGTGGACATGCACGGAATGGTCCACCCAACCACTTCAGCATACACACTTTTTTCAGCTGAACATTGGACATTTTCTAAAATAGATCACATATTAGTCCATAGATCATGCTTAAGTAGATGCAAGAAAACAGAAATTATCCCTTGCATATTGTCTGACCACAGTGCAATCAAATTGGAAATAAATGACGAAAAAAATTTCTAATTATATGAATATAGGTTTCTTATGTTTGGCACAGAGTCAAATCTTATATCACTAATGTGTAAATTCTTTCATTTTTATTATAGGCAATTATTATATTCATTTAATTTTGTAAATAAGTCATTTACAATATACAATATAAGAAAGAACAAAATGAACAAAAAGAAAAATGAACTAAGAAAATAAATTCTGCGGGAACATTTGTGATATGGATCACCTTGCAAATTGGTGAGACCTAGAGACAATACTGCTAGGCACAACCATGTCAGTTGGTTGTGTGCGGTAGGATCAAAGAACTTGGTCATTAATATATCTAGCTTGCAATTATTCGATGTATATAAAATTTAAGATTTCAAGGAGTTTATACTGGTTAAAGTTCACTATGTAATCTATTGTCCTTGTGAAAATTTGGAAACATATATTCAATTTTAGATGTGTGCCAAAGAAGATTAATATTGCTAAAATATCCTAAAAGAAATTTCAATCATATTTTAATTCTTAAAAGGTTTAAGTGGCTCATATATTTAGGTATCTGCTCAGATTTTAGTCACTACATTTGGAATAATTCAATTCACATCATCTTATTTCTCTCTTGTTATACAACTGAATTATACAATATAGTCAGTTATGCAACATCTTATTTGCTGCATGATTTATATAACTTATTTTACTTCAGATTATATAATTTTTCACACATAAAATATGTATGTAAACATATATGGATAATAACTTTTAAAAACAAGACCTCTCAAGCAATTGTTTAAAGCAGTATGATAGTAGTATTGAAACTTCTGGTATGTGATTCACAGTTTTCTTATCTTCCACTTATACTAAACACATTGCATCTAATCTGACTGAAATCTTACTGATAGTACCACCCCAGCCAACACAGTACTTTATCTCTAGATTTTATTCAGGATGGAATTTCTTTTTTTTTTTTTTCAGGATACAATTTCTGAGTAGAACATAAATCACCTATATGAAGACAGAAATAATAAAGCAAAAAAGAAAATTGTTAACAGCTGAAAAAAAAAGTATACATTTTCTTTAAAAGTGAAAGTGTTCCAACCAATGTTTTACAAGTTGAATGTCAAATCTTGGTAATCATCAGAGAATTTAGGAATAGCATTTGGTAACAGTAATATTAGCATACTTAAAAGCATATGAAAATCTAAAATTTTCTGTACAGTATAAGTCACATTGTATTCTAAAAATGAGGATATAAAATTATTTAATGCTAAAAATGTGATAAATTTGAGGAAAGACAAGGTAAGGGGCTGGCACTTACCCACACTATCGAACTTCTACACATTTGATTAAAGAAGAGATGATTACTTAAAATATAGCATAAGTTGTATTGAGATGATAGTTTCTCTTCTTGACTAGCTACAAATATATAATCCTCAGAAAAGCTCCCATATATATATATATGTATATATATATATATGTATATATATATATATACATATATATATATATGCATATTTAAAAATCCACTATTAGTAGGTTGTCTCTAGAATTACTGGCCCTACTATTTCCTAGTTTAAGATACAGTACTTCCTGTCTGTTGAGACTTCAATCTATTCTTTCTTTATAGCCTACAGACTATAGCCTAAAAAGGGAGCACAGAGCTATTCTCATGTTCACACTTCCCTCCGTGTTTGGAGGTACTTTTGTTGTTATTCTTTTAACTCAGAACAGTACGATGCCAACGTCATTCTTAATGATGATGGATGCAAATTAAAAGAACAGAAAGCAGTCATGTATTATCCATTATAAGATAATGTTATTCTTTTTTTCAAGGAATTTTTTTTCTGCCACATTTTACCTGGCTTGTGCAAATACTCCCAGAAAATATTGGGTTTCAACAATTTTAGACAAGATAGTTCTTCTAAAATTTCATATTAGACAATATAGTACAATATGTTTATGTAACAGTTTCTGTTAATTTAACTCTATAGCATTTGAAAATTTCTTTCACTATAAATATTTAAATTTTAACTTCACTAACTTTTCTTTGACAACCATCTTCCTATTAGCAATATTTCACTGTAACCATAAAATAATAAAATTAGTATAATTTCATTTTTTCCTGCGTGGAACCAGGGATTGAATTCAGGCCCTTGCACTTGCCACCAAGCGCTTTACTACTGAGCTATTTCCCCAGCCCAGTTGGCATAATTTCAGATGATAGTCTCACATATTGTTTGTGTTTCTTTCTTTCTTTTTTTTTTTTTTTGTCTTTTTTGAGACAGGGTCTGGCTATGCAGTTGAGGCTGGTCCTGACCTCACTTTTGTAGCCCAGGCTGGTCTCAAACTCGCACTGATCCTCCTGCCTCAGCCTCCCGAGTGCTGGGATTACAGGCGTGCGCCACCACACCCGGCTTGTTTGTGTTTCTTAAATGTAATTTATCTTAATTTTTGTTGTAGTTTTTCAAATGTTTAATTGATGTGCGAAAATCTACTGACAACTTTTCTAATATTAAGACAGACAATAAAACCTCTTAATTCCGTTTTATTTTTCTTGGATCCATCTTACGCGTCTTGGCCTTTGGTATTTTCAGAAGTATTTGATTGTTGTTTGCCCATTTGATATTATTCCAGTGATGGAGTATCTTTATCTCATCCTTTGATTAATAGATACAATTATTTTGTTTTTGCTTTGTTTTGCCAAGGTGTCACTTACATTAGCCAGAACAACATGATGTGCGGTTCTTCCCTCACAGCTGAAAAATGAAAATGATGAGAAAAATTATATAATGCATTCTCAGAAAGGTAAAAATTTACTCCACAGTTTTAAGATCAATTGCTGCTAATGAAAATTCTGATGTAAGTCTCATTTAAAATACATTGGATGCTTTCTTCCATCTCTGAAAGCTCTTAGCATCAATTAATCCTACATGATCCTGTCATGTACTTTGATATTCATGTTTATAGTTTAATCCCAGTGAGTATTTACTAAGCTTTTCTACCATAAAAGTCAAATAATATTTTATTCTCAGAAATTTCAGTTTTTCAAATAAAAGTAATTCCCTATCCTCTCTTTTCATTAGTATTGAATCCAATGAGTTTATTTAAATTAATCTTACCTTTGTTTTTAGAATTACATTACTGAGTTGTGGAGATAGCTCTGCTATTTAAGCACCTGGCCGTCAAGCTCAATGTTTGGGGTTTGACCGCTGGTACCACAAGCCCCACAGGCCCTGGAACACCAGGAAAGTCATGCCAACCAACCACTTAAACTGTGTGTGGTGGCACACGCCTATAATCCCAGCACTGGGGAGGATGAGACAGGAGGATCACTGTGAGTCTAAGCTATGTAGTGAAGTCCTGTACCAAATACATGAATAAACAAATTAATTAATAGTTAAAAAGAAAATTACATTACACTACTTTTTAAATTTCTAACCAAAATATTCTCACACTGATATTCCCCAATATTTTTAGCATTATTATGAAAATAATGTGGGATTTTTTCTCCTTGGATAATGTTTGTCATATTAATATGAGTTAATTTTTAAAAATAGATATTGAATTTAAATTATATCCTTAAAAGTTTTCCACATTGTTTTTTGATTTTATATTTTTTCAGTCTATACTCTTATACATGATTAATTTAACAAGCAATTTCATTTTGAAAGATTTAATTTTTAAAAATATGGTTGTTAGAAAATATTGCTTTTCTGATTCCTTCATTTTTAAAATATTGCTTTTCTGATTTCCTTCATCTGAAGATTTAAAAAGACATTTGTTATGAAAGTTGATCAAAGAACGAGCTTACCTTTTGTAACCTATGTATGTTGGTCTTATAAAAAATACAGTAAGATGTTTTCATTTTATTTATTAGTGACTTGATAGTATGAAACATTTAATATATAAAAGACTTTTCTTATATAAAGAAAAATATATAAAGTTTGAATTACAAGAAATATGACTCTTGACATGTAAAATAATGTAAGTATGAACATCACCATTTCAGGTACAAAAAAAAGAGCCTAAATTTTGTAGTCACAAAATTAAAGACTGGATAGACAGTCATTTTCCTTATATGTACTGAAAGCATGTATGTGAACACTTGTCTTTAGGTGTCATTACTGATAAAAACGAATCTAAAAATAACTAATTGTTAAATTTAAAAACTTACATTGCTTTTGAATTATTCCCTTATCTAGGGCCAACAAGATGGTTCAGTGGTTTAAAGCGCCTGCTTAGGAACCAAGGTTCTATCCCAGGCACCACATGCTGCGCCAGCCCAACCTCCAGAGCAGGCTGAGCTGACCATAAATAAATAAATAAATAAATAAATAAATAAATAAATTCCCTTATCTGTAGCAGATAAAATAACCTTATCAAATCATGTTTAAACCTCTATCCTTATTTAAATATATTTAATATATTATATATATTTGTATATGTTTATATACATATATTCATTCAATATGTGTATATATATTAATTCAATTCAATACATATCTTATTCCTATATGTATACATATAGGAATACAAAACAAATTACATGGCTGAGGAGATAGTGTGGTGATTTTAGTGCCTGCCTGGCAAGTACAAGGACCTGAGTTTGATCCTTAGTACTTCATGCCATGTACCCCAAGAATCCCAGGAACACTATGTAGGCCCTGAAATAGGATATGCTGGTATGTACCTGTGATTTTAGTGCTTGGGAGGCTGAAAATAGGAGGATCACTATGAGTCTAATCTATTTGTTGGGACCCTGTAGACCCTGCACTACATAACAAAAATAAATAAACAAAATGTGTATGTTGAGGTGCTAGTATCTTAAATGTGTTTTTTATGCCAAAAAATATTTTGAGATGTGAAAGAATACCAAGTTTCCAAGGAATTAGTGCTGAGTAGGACATTTCAAAAAGCAAAAAAGTCTTGTGAAATGTCTTAAAATAGATCATCAATGGATAACTTACAATAGTTAAATAATAATAAATAACATAATCTTATACATTATTGTTAAGACCTTATCAATGTTATTAATTACATCATCAAAATTTAAAAGTTAAATAAAATTAAAATTTTTAAGAATGAAGACAACACTTCTGAGAGAAAATGAACTTAGCAAAACTGACACCAAATTTTTATGAATCTGTGAATATTCAGTGTAATTTGGCTTTTCAAAAACATTCTATATTTCCACTGATAGCTATATTTCAAATATGATATAATTATATGTATCACTTTACTGTAATGTCTTTAGGGAGGTGATATAAATTATGTACAGAGGATATATAGTGTAAATATTATTTTATAAATTAGACCTAGTGATTTGCTTTCCTGTTTAAAACAAGCACTTAGAAAAAATATTAAAACTTAGTTAATGAGAGCCGGGCGTGGTGGTGCACGCCTGTGATCCCAGCCCTTGGGAGGCTGAGGGAGGAGGATCAGTGTGAGTTCGAGACTAGGCTGGGCTACCAAAGTGAGCTCAAGGCCAGCCTGAACTGCATAACGAGACCCTGTCTCAAAAAAAAAAAAAAAAAAAAAAACCTTAATAAATCACTCCCAGCTTACTCTAATACTTTTAATAATTTATTCATGCATCAGGCATATCTAAAAATTATAATGTCATACACATTTTTACCTTAATAAAATAATGTACTATATATATTAGCAGAAATATAGAACTACAAGAATACATTTCTAAATTGTTGGGGATACTTGTTGTTTCTAAATTGTTGGGGATACTTGCAAATAAGAAATCTAGAAAAAAATATGACTCCAAATTCACAAACTTCAGGAGACTGTACAGGAAACCAAAGATGTCTACATATCTGCTGCCAGAAAACAAATCATACAGTCCTACAAAGCTGCAGAAATCCTGAGTTAGCTTGTATCTACTGTCTCCCAAATTTGCGAGATTATCTGTTAATAGATGTAACTGAAGCAGCCCTCTCCTGAGAAGGGATTGCAGCAAACATATTCTCAGTCTTTCCATCACTTGCATAGACAGGGAGGTCAAGCATCACTGAGCAAAGGCCATAACTGATACAAAAATAACGGGGTCTGTCATTCATTCATCCAGACATATTAGGTCTTAAACGTTTGCTACAGCCAGTTTGTTTACACAGGCCTGTAGTCACTGGGAGGCTAGTACAGAGGCATGAAAAGTTTAATTTCATCCTGGGCATTTAATAATTTAGAGTTTGTCTCAAGATAATTTTCTGTTATAAAATCTAATAGAAAATAGACTAGATTTAGCTCAGAGAAGTAGCACTGAGATCAATTCTCAGTACACATACAAAAAAGAAATGAAATAAACAAACAGCCTAATTCAGTGGGTATTGTCACATTTTCTAGGAATAATCATTCCTTCTAAATTCCCCTTATCATATTTTACATTATGAAAATTATTAAAATATGTATTAACAAATGAGGTGAGTCAAATATCATGTGGCAAAGTTTTCATTTGTAAGAATGCATAGCACCTTTCTATAATCATAAATTCAAAATTCTGTGTACTATAGATTCTTAAGATAGGATCTGTTTAATGTAAATGACCCTACCCTACATTTGGTTCAAGATTCATGAATTTATCTTTGTGCACACTATAGCACAAATTAGAAGGACACTGTCAAAACAGTTTCCTGCAATTTAAAAATTGAGCTTTTTTAGGATTTCAATTTTATATTCCAAAATATGAATGCATTGTGGTTGAAAAGGAAATATAGAAGATTGGATTACAGACTGCATCATGTGTAGCAAATTTCAAAAGGAAGGTGTAAAAAGTTGGCAGTAACTTGAAGGCATTTGTTAGTGCAGCATGGAGGATTGTAAAACTCTTTAAGTTAGTTGCACTGAATTTAGCAACATGAGTTATATGTTTTCCTCTTTACCAGTGCCAAAGGAATAGTATGCTCTAAAAAACATTGTTATTTTGTATGTGCTGAAGTTTGGACATAGGTTTTATATATCTATGAAAATGTCATTTGTGCAATTCTTTCTCCAGGAGAAGTGTGTCAACTATGGTTTCCTTTTAAGTGATAAAACAGACTACAAAATATTAAATCCAAATGTTTTATTCATTAGTCTATTCATATATTCTAAGTAATATAGTATACAATGTAAAAGACATAGTATCATAAGTACATTACTCTGCAATATTATGCTAAGAAACATTATACATAGTTTTAAAGACATGAAATTAATATGTGTACAGTTTGTTTAAATTTAGAATTATCTATGGTTTCTTAATTACCTTTCAAGTTCAACCCTGGTCAGAATTGTTCTTCACAGGAAATACCAGCTACTGCAGCTTTAAATAAATTAGGGTTCTTAGAAAAACACAGATGTTCAAATCTGTAAAAAAATAACCTGTGCATTAAATAAAATTAGTTGAGGAAATGGTCTATGTTTTATTTTGTAATATTTTATATTTGCAATGTACTTAGATATGTTCAGTAACTAAAATGATATTACAATTCTTAGAGTCAAATTTTGTGCTTTGACTCAACTGCAGTAGTGATATCAGACTCTTTATAAAACAGAGAACACCTGTGGTGCTGGTAGGCTCAGTAGTCAGCCTCTTCCCGGACACAGGGCATCAGATCTGAGTACAAGTTTGGCTCCTACTTCTCTATGTATCTTCTCATAGCCTTCTGTTGAGAAGCTAGAAAGGCTATTAATATTTCTCTTTGTTCAGTTGGCACAAACATTAATGTTTGTCAGTGGAAGGTGCTCAGATATTACATGTGGAAAAGCTTTTGTCTTGATTCTTCCCTGTTATACTCCTGACATTCTTGTAGCGTGTGAAGACTCTCTAGGACTCAAGGGAGTAGTTTCTCAAGAACCAGGTGAAATGACAGCCACCATTCACTATCAGTGCTGTCACCAAGGTTCTTTCCACCACTTGTAATTCCTGACTCTGAGTAGTGAGTTTTTTTCTGTGAGTTTCAAAATACTAAAACATTTCTAGATGGCTTCCTCATGGTTCTCTGTCCGTGGATTTCATATAAGTTCCACCAGCAGCCACCTCAGTGAATTTTCTACCAATCCATGAAACATAGCTATACTATTTCTACTAATAACACAGCTGACATTTACTGTGTTTTCTACCACTATCGGTTATATATAGGCCCTGTTGCAATGAGATGTTTCTCTTCAGGTTCCATGACCTGGTGAACCAAACCAAATCTTCATTCATGGAGATTCTGACTCTAAACCTCCTTGCCTGTGGGGAACAGTGTTACTGCTATTCAGTAAATTTCACTACTAAAATGAAAGTAAAATAGTAATTGCATATTAGAATTCATGATCATCTATCACTTCATGCATTATAAGTATCCAAATTCACTACTCAAAGTTCAGCTCTCTGGAAGTTTTCTTCAATGTGTACCATCTGGGAGTATGAAATAGTGCCTCTGCCTGCTTTTGGATGATATCAGCATGTAATTCACAGTTATGTGTAGGTCAGACACAATAATTTATTTCTGTTGTCAATTAATCAAGTGTCCAGCAGTAAAAAAAGCATAGATTTTGCGAGAGAAAGCAACATAATAGAAATTGATACCGAAGGAGGTTAAGCTTTGCTGATGTAACTTCACATACCTTCCAGATGCACCACGTTTAGTCTCTTAATATCATTTCACTGACTGATGCATTACTGTGGCAGAAGCAGACCTTTATTGCTAGGTGGATGAGATCACATTTAGCTCATGATGAGCCTTTTGCCTACACAGCCACCTAATTGTGGCATCTCAAAATGTTATGCAGAGGAAAAGTTGCTGGGCACAGGAGTTGCGACTCAAAAACCTTGTTGGTTCATTTTACTCTATGGAGTCACAAAATGAACATTTTAAATATATCCATTTATTAAAGAAGTGTGATTATTATACAGTTTTCAATGTTACACATGTCAAAATTAGACTAAAATATATTATATTAATTTTAATATCAGAAATACCAGTGCATATTTGCTTTAGTTTAAAGAATTTTGTTATTAACTGACTAAAATATATTATATTAATTGTAATATCAGAAATACCAGAAATACCAGTGAATATTTGCTTTAGTTTAAAGAATTTTGTTATTAACTTCAAACGTATGAATTTTTCTACTTAGATTAAATATATGTGTATATATATACTTCATATACATACATATTATATAATTTCCATACAATGTGATGTAGCAATACTCTTCTGAATTTTTTCTTAAGAGTAGCTGAGAAATTTGTTAGGCAATATTACAGCTATTATTAGAAAATTAAATTGGTAATTCTTTTCTTAATCCTTACTTTGAATGTATAGTATTGAATCATGTTATTTTTCAGATTGACACCCCATATGCTCTTGGCTCTATAGTTGCTATTTCATACTGATGTAAAAACGAGCATTCCTAACTCATTAAAAGAGATACAGAAAAAACCGGGTGCACACCTGTAATCCCAGCACTTGTGAGGCTGAGGCAGGAGGATCGAGTGAGTTCGAGACCAGCCTGAGCTATAGAAATGAGCTCAAGGCCAGCCTGAACTGCATAGTGAGACTCTGTGTCAAAAAGACAAAAAAAAAAAAAGATATAGAAATAAGTCCTGAAAATGTTTGTAGTCTGTACTGCCCAGGACTCAATGCCTGTGCCTCCAATCAATATTTAACCAAAGTTAACTCACTGATAGCCACTAATGTAGCTTCTCTACCTACATAAACATCAATGTCACCACTGTTTTCCAAGAATGTATAATCACAAGAAACTATAAACATGATTGATTAGAGGCCTCAATGCTTTATAACTACATATTGGACAATCCTCCACACTATTTTTTTTTTTTGCCAAAACAATTATAAAATGGTGAAGAGCCTCCAACAACTGAGATAGGATGAGGGAAAACCTTAGTCCCTTCCTTAGGAGTCCACTGTCTCATGCCAAAACACTATCATCAAAAAAGGTCTTCCTTCCTTCCTTCCTTCCTTCCTTCTTTCCTTACTTCCTTTTGTTTGTCAACATCTTTCCATAGAAACTAGAATATTATTTTTTCTTCTTTAATCAGTGCTTCCCTATTACTACATTTTGCCTATTTTGAAGGAAAACCTCTAAGCAAATATTCAAGCACTGTATGCACAAATAGCATCATTTGATACCAGAAAATATGTCTTCTTTCATTGTTTACAAAACATTTCAAAGAGAAAATATGGAAGCTAACCTTTAGTACTTAATTTGCCAAACTTTCAAAGAACATGTTGGATTACATTCAATCCAAGACTGTCTGCTAATCCTCTGAAATGCAAACTCTATGAGCAACATACTATAAAGTATTGTTTAATTTCCCTTATACTAACAGATATTAGAGGCAAATCCTTTTGTCTTCAAGTTCTAGATGATGTTGAGAACTTCCATTTCTCTCATGAATCATTTGGCAAAACCACAGTTTAAAAGAAGCGAAACAAAGTAGAAGCAAGCATATTTTACTGTACTCTAAAATAGGCGTAACTTACTGGCAAATATAATTCATGTAACCTTCAAATATTTAATCTTAATGGCTTTGGGATAGGATAGAAGAAGTAAAAATAGATTAAAAAGTAAACAACAACTTCATAACTTAAAATTACACTTTTAAGAAGATTGCACTTCCAGGACTCAGCAAAAATTACACAAGGCAAATTATATCAACTTGTTTTTGGGTTAAATTTAGGATCTATTGCTATAATGCCTGTCACATCCAATATTGAAAGTCCATAAATTGGTTTAATTGAGATCATAAAGAATAGGAGCTTTACTTATTTATTTA
The DNA here is from genome assembly GCA_004027025.1 of Myocastor coypus. NCBI lineage: Eukaryota > Metazoa > Chordata > Mammalia > Rodentia > Myocastoridae > Myocastor > Myocastor coypus. Next base: position 16,128 of record PVJA010016642.1, read on the forward strand.
TTTATTTATTTATTTATTTATTTATTTATTTATTTATGTTTGATGGTACCAAGGATTGAACTCAGAACCTTGCACTTGCCAGGCAAGCACTATTCCACTGACCTATCTCCCTGGCACACTGATTTAAAGATAAATAGGTTGAGAGAATCCAAAGAATATGTAAAATGCAAAACAATACAAAGCAAAACAAATGAAAACAGAACAATGCCTGTACCTTTAGCAAGAGGTAGTATCCTTTTCAACGTTGAAATGTTTTCCCACAGGTTTCCACTCCTTCAAAATAAGCATAAATATTCTCTATTGCAGAAAACAATAATTCTTATTTACCTGAGCATCTACACTCAATTTTTAAGTGGATTAAAAATTATCTCCCTAGTATATAGTTCTCATACTTCTTACTTTCTGATGCATATTGAAAATTCTCTTTCTGTGATGAATCAGCAAACTTGAAAACTTATTCTATAAAAACTGGGATAGGATCCTTACTTAGCTTCAAGATACTTTGAACAATGAGTGAGGCAATAAACACCCTTTCTTGGTTAGCATGTGGCAGTAGGTAGAAAACGGTATTGGGATAATGACTTCGCTAAGCACAGCCAAACGCTGCGTGTACATCATCTCCACATCCACTACTTTGCCTTCTGAAGTAGAGTTTATATCTTTTCTGTATCTCTGTCTATAAATTTCTACAACATTGTAATGTGAATTTTTTTTTCTTTCTCATTTCTCACATTTAAAAACTCCCAGGTACCTTGCTGTGTATATATAGAGACAGAGACAGACAAAGAAACAGAGACAGAGACAACCTGTGTAATTTCAAGAGTTTCTAAAGCTGTGACCATTAGCTTCCAGACATTTGTTAGTACAGCGAGCTCCTGAAGTGTGTATACATTTTGGATGATTTTCTATCATATTCTTTAACTTTTCAAATTCATAATCTAAAGAGGATTGCTTTGTCATCACTTTCCATTAGAAAATGTTAAGCATATCGTTTTTTCTGAGGAAGCGTTCTTCTACTATGTTGCTATGACATTTTCTATATACTTTATTTGCAGAGCTTTGATAGTGTAGATGCCATAATGATTTCTGAACTTTAGTAGGAAAAAATGACTATAAGAATAATTTCTAACTAAAGGAAATTTCCTGTTGCACAGAAGTTGTGAAAGTGATCTTCATATTTTTCATAGCTTTCTTACTGAAGACTGAAAAGTTCCTGATTTATGAAGTATATACTATCTATGCAGAGTGTAAGGCAGCAGTGGGCAACTTAAGAAATGCTGTCATTTTGCACTTTTGGAGACATCTTTAGCATCTAGAGGGGTCTATTTGTTGTTCTCACCTAATGTCGGTTCATTTCAGTCTGTCATGTTCAAAAAGAGAAAAAAATCAATTCATTTATAAGCTATTAAATTAATACCACCTATTTACTTGAAGAATGTAGTGCAGTTCTTGAGACTCATTAACAAGGGTATAAGATGTTCACAATGTTCCCTTTTATCAAAAAAAAAAAAAAAAAAAGGAATTTAGGTCCTGTGAGATGGATCAGCGGTCTAAAGAATCCGCTTAGGAAAGCTTAGGCAACCACAGAGACAAAGGTTTGATCCCCAACACCACGTGCTGTGCCATCCCCACCTCCAGGGCAGGCTGACCCAGGCATAGTATAAAAAAGAAAAGAAAAGAAATTGAGCTTCTGTGGAAAATAAATTAATCTGAAAAATATTTGCATAATGTTATCTTACAGGGTAAAATTATATAAATAATACAATACAGTCATACACAATTATTTTATTTTTAATCTAAGTATAATTGTATAGTGGCCAGATATTTATAAGGTTTATTAACTTCTGATATGGAGTATTCAATCAATAACCAAAGCACAGGGGAAAAAGCTAAAACACTTGAATTTGAACAAATATTACTTGTGTTATTTATAAAATGGACAAAATATGTATATCAGGTTTAGACATTTACAGGAAACTGCTAATTTCACCTTAATTTTCATATGAATTTTGTGAGGTGTAGAAATTAAAACAGTTACCAAATGCAGACAGGATCAGAGGTCAGGTCAGCCACCTGATTTTCTGGTTTTTAGTGACCCAAGGAAAAAAGTCAGAGCACCTCACAAATAATGACAGATCAGAGACAGGTTGTGTGATAGCTGACTGACTGTGTCAGCCTCAGTAACCAGTGCCCAGCCAAATTGAATCAGCATCATTCTACATTTGAAAGGCCCTTGTTTTGAGGAACTGTTGTTGGAATGGAAGGGAAATGTAGTAGGGAGGAGTGGGAAAATCGCCATGAATGAAAAGACGGATGAAAAGATTTGGTAAATAAGAAGGGAAAGAAAGGTCAAAAGGAGGTGAAGGAAACACAAAAACAAATAAGATGTATATTGCACAGGTAGAAATTCCACATAATGATTGGGATAACTATATATATATATATATATATATATATATATATATATATATATATAGTACCAATAAATTTAATTAATTAAAAATCTATATTTTGGGCAAAGAAAAATATTTAGTTATTGAGTACAGATAATAAAGATTTTATTTATTAAACCACTCTTTATATTATCTTAATTTTACAACTAGATGGATGCAAATATGTCACCATCTTTAAATACATCTACATCTTTGCTCTTATCAAGTGATTGAAATTAGCCCTCTGTTAAACCACAAGAGCATTTGGTCTAATGTAATGAGTGTCCACCTGAAAGTGAATACAGTAATTTTGTTTATCTAATATATATATATATATATATATATATATATATATATATATATGACTTTCTTTGTAATCCTCAAGTCTATGAACCCTCATTGTGTCTTGTTTTCAATGAAGTTTACCAACCCTAATTCTACATAATTTTTTTCTTGAAAGCCTAAAAGATACAGAAGTTTACAAATGCAAAAAATAAAGGGAAAAATAAAACAGTTATGTGCTTAAATAATGCTTTAGTGAAGCAGGTTCCTTTAGCAGGTCCCTTTGGCAGTTAATAAGATAAGTTACAAGGCAGAGGATAAGACAACAAATGAACTTATAAAACAGCTACATTTGGTTAGAGGGCACTCGCAACAGATTCTCAAATCAGAGCATCCCCCAAGGATTATCAACTAATTCGATTTTTTTCTCTCATGTAAGCCACAACAGAATTTACTCTGCTATTTTAAGCTAGTCTTGAATATCTTTTCTATCACTATAAACACATAAAAATAAAAAAGTGAGAGAATATCTATAATTACTCAAGAAAATCATTATTTTCTTTCCTTATTAGTATACTAAATTTGAGCCCTTTTTGGAGAAACAACCTGTTAGGCACGTGGAATATGTTTGTTTTTCTTCCCTGGGAGGAAGGACCTGTGCAATACCTTTGGCTGGCCAAGGAGGGGACTCCTTTCCTCCTTTATTTGGAAGGAGTGTGAGGGGTAGAAATTCAGGCCAGGCTTCTAGCACCCTAGAAAACTCAGTGGAGGGCTACTCTGCTTTGAAATCTGCTCTCAGATGGATGTCTTGCGGAAGCTTCCGTGTTATGGAATCAGCCCCTGGTCACCGAGGCATGTTGTGTCTTTCCCTTCAGGAGGGTATTCTAGCACCACCTGCTTACAGTCTCGCAAATGGGTCTGATTTCACACAGTCTCCACAGCGATGGTCTAATTTGGGGAGCTGAGTATGATCATACAACACACACAAAGATGAGAGGCATGAGGGCAGCCCCACTACACCAGCCTGCCAAGCTCCTTCCCTTGTGCTCATGGCAGGTATGGAGAAACCGGAGTCCTTTTACTCTCACCCTAGGGCAGCTGCTGCATGCCCCTGCTCACACTTGAGCCTGTGTGATGTGAATCTGACTGAAGTCTTTGTGAGGAGATTTAGGTAGGGTACTATGGAAGGCTAAACTTTCCCTTGTGACTATGAGGAAGCTTCCCCACCACACATGCACCCCAGTGGCAAAAGGCATGACATACACTGCTGTTTTTGGATAGAGGTGAGACCTTGTCCTTAATGTGTGAATTTTCTTCTGAATGAGGTCCAGATATCCTAGGAGCTCCTGCAAAACCAAATATCACAGGGAGTCTACTCTTACCAAAATTCTCTCTCCTAGATATACTTTTTTCCTATTTGTCTGCCAAGGTCATTGAGTGGGGTTAACCTAAACTCTCTGAGGGAGTTTAGTCTGTGGCAGGTACCTGATATTAGGACAGAATTGGTGTCAAAGGGTTGTGAGGGAAGGTTTTCTTTGTTTGTTTGATTTTGAGTTTTCTATTTTTCTATAGGACAAAATCCTATCACATAAAATCTATTCTAACAAAAACTATACTTCTGTATTTACAAGTTTGTAGTTTTTTCTCTATCATGCATAAGTATTGTTTTCTACTTATAATAGGCCTAGTCACTGCTTTGATTTTAAAATGTCCTAGTGTATTTTTTTTCCTTGGACTTCGAGTGAATTTATATATGTTTACATTTTAATTAGGACTGACTGACCAACAGACTTTAAGTGGCCTTGAGTAGCCTATTTTAAACTGAAAGCAACAGAAAAGAAACTTAATCCTGAAATTCCAGCTTAAGAACTATTTCAATGCACAAGAAATGTTCTAAGCAGACAAATTAAATAAAAATTGCCAACTTAAGTTGAAATTTAAAAGAAAGTTTAATAGTCAACCAAGATTTTCTACAGTAGGTTCTAGTCAACTGCTGAAAAGTTGTCAGAAATTTTGTTTCCTTTTTAGATCTCAAGAGAGTTGTCATCTCTAACTTGGTTCTCTGTTAGGACCTAGTACAGGCTGCATACTAATTTAGAGCTGGCTTTTATCCTGAACCTCAGAAATGAAAGTCCTAATTTTTGTCTAAAAGCACTAGTTTATTTGACAGTTAGGAGGCTAAAATATAAATACGTAGAAGTGGCAGGAGTTGAGTGACAGAAATGATGTAATTCTAGCAAGAAACAAAGGTAACAAGCAAAACTCTTGGATCTCACAGACAACTAGGGCCATACATTAAGGTTGAGGAAAAGACTCTGTTGAAAAGAAATTCTACTCTTCTGTTGCACAAACATAAAGCTTAACCCTAGCAGGTGTTTGGGAGTTGTTCTGAACCCAGGGGGCTCAGTTTAGCACATGAAAACAAGAGGAAAGTGCACTTGGAGAGCAGCAGGCAGTGTGGTAATCTTACTATACCAAATGGGATAAGAGGATATATGTACCACATCTTGGATATTAGATTCCTGAGGTTTTCAGGATGCAGCACAACCATGTTACTAGCCTTTCTTTGTCTTGGTCACCCAACAAGAATTTGCCTCGACTGCTTCATGAATGGTGAGAGTCTAGCTGAGAGGGAGATTTCAAAGCAAAATGTGTTTGCTTCAAAGTAGGAGATCACTATAGGAAAGTCAGGCCAAGACAAGCGTATGAACAACAGTGGGTTTCTTGGTTCTGGTTTCTTTTATTTTACCATATTACCTATTTTAAGGTGTTCCATGCCCTACTGTTGCAAAGTTATGGTTAACCCTTGTCCTTTTTTAAATTTTGCATTGTGAATATATTTTCTCATCATTCTTTAGTGATTGCGGGATGAATGCGATTTAGTGCATATGGACAAAAGCATGTGATAATGAGGACAGATCCACCCAAGAACATCCAAAGCAGTCAGAGTGAGTGCCTGCTGGATGCAAAGCCTGTAATTCTCCTTTGAGGTGAGTGGCATTCATCTCTCCTCTTTGGGTCCTCCTTCAGTTAGTTGAGGCCCTTTCCAACCCAGACCAGAGCCACTCTCTTTTTCTATTTGTTTTATTTATTTATTTATTTATTCACTTATTTATTTATTTATTTACTTATTTATTTATTTATTTATTTTGGTGCAGTGTCTCAGTGCACAGCTCAGATTCATGGCGATCCTGTCTCAGCATCCCCAGTGCTGAGATTACAGGCATGTACCACCACAGCGAGTTTCAGTGGTTTGCTTGGTACACCCAGGGTTCTAGGGGTGGAAAAACAGCTGCCACAGTTCAAGTATTCTAGACACCTGTAGAAGGAACAGGCTACCTCTTAACTGTGTTGTAGGATCACCACCCGCCACTCATGGCTGACTCCCTGCCTAACAGAGGGATGGCGCAAAGGATGAGTGGTCTTCACTTTAAGCCTTCTAGATGGTTTACTGCTTTTGTCCTGTGTATATTGATAACAATTAAAAGGAAATAAAGAAACAATGCAAGCAATTAATAATAAAAAGTTGGCATATAATATTAATGGGAAAATATGCATAAATTTGAAGCATATCCACTGAATGCAACCTGAAAACGAACCCATTGCTATTTAGAATGTTTACATACTCTCTCTGTGGGGCTCCTTCTTAGGTAATTAAGTAAGTCCTATTCCGGGAATGCCAGGTTTGCTGATGAAATATACTTTTTTAAGAACAAAAGAAGAAATTGATACACAAGTTTTTTTTGTTTGTTTGTTTTGTTTTGTTTTTGCAGATCCAGGGATATCAAACTCAGGACCTTGCCCTTGCTAGGAAGGCACTTGTGTTCCTGACCTATTTCCTTGGCCACTGCATAGCACTTTTGACCATACTATTCACTTTTATTAGGTCTGTGAAATTTTATTGCCATTGTTTCATTAGCATGATTTAGAATAAGCTCACTTTTTTAATGGATTATCCACTCCTTTATGTTTTGAATACAGCATTTTGAAATTTGTTAATTCTGTAGTTAGAAAATAATTTTTTTTTTTTGTCTTTTTGAGACAGGGTTTCAGTATGTAGTTCAGACTGGCCTTGAGCTCACTTTTGTAGCCCAGGCTGGTCTTGAACTCATATTGATCCTGCTGCCTCAGCCTCCCAAGTGCTAGGATTACAGGCATGCGCCACTATGCCTGGTTGAAAATAAAATTTTAAAAGGAAAATAGCACATTGAAATTCAGAATTATGTTTATGTTATATTTATTTTTATTTTTTATTCTTTTTTTTTTTTGAGACAGGGTCTCGCTATGCAGTTGAGGCTGGTCCTGAGCTCACTTCTGTAGCCCAGGCTGGTCTTGAACTCACACCGATCCTCCTGCCTCAGCCTCCCAAGTGCTGGGATTACAGGCCTGTGCCACCACGCCTGGCTATTTTTTATTCTTTAAAAGGAATGGAACTTTATTTTCTTTGAGAATAGGGAGAGAATATTTTTATGTTTATATTTTAATAACATATACCCGAAGATTTTATGAGAGAGAGAGACACACAGAGAGGTCTTTCAGAGGCAGACAGAGGGGCATCTTATATTAATATAAGATTTCCTGATATTTATGGGATATGAAGTACTAAATCTTGAAAGAAACTTTCGTTTAAGTCTTTACAAAATTGTCTTACAATTTTCAGAGGCATGATGCAATGTAATGTATATTTAGTGTTTGCATAAATAAAACTTAAAATGGATAAACAAATTATGAAACTGCCAAATCTACACGTACGTTGTCATCTGATTTATGACAAAGGTGACATTGTAATACCATAGTGAAATACGGCCTTTTAAAACTGATGCTGTCATTAACTAACCACAGGATAGAGACAAAATTCTTGCTTATATTACATACAAAAAAATTTCATGCAAGATCCTGAATTTGATGCCCAGGTCTGCAAACTAACTAAATTAATTAATTAATAAATGAAATATGTCAAAGGGAAAACTTTTCAAACAACATATAGAGGAACAAATATCCTTTAGTTAGATAAAAATCTCTTAAATCGGAAATAATTTCTTTAGAAGAAAATATGACAAAATACAATATGTAATCATTACCAATTATTCTTTATCTAAAAATTTATTCAAGTGTGAAAAAGGAGTCTTAGAATAGGAGATATTTTAATTCATTTCATATATGGATAAAATATTTAGATCAGGGCTATGTTAAGAACTGAAAATAATAAAATAATGAAATCAATAGAAAATATTCAGAAGGATTTGCATGGGGATTTTTGAAAAGCAGGCATTAAAGTCTCCAACAAATATGATATCTGCTAATCTGAGCAATTAATTTCAAGAAAACAATATGCAATATAACAAATATTGTGGAATTCCTATATTTTGTTTAGTGAAATTTTGTATCATTTCTGTTTTTTACTGTTTTCATATTCTCTTTAAAATATTACATATGTATTATATATAATATAATATAATATAATATAATATAATATAATATAAATGCATTGGGGAAATAAATAAATAAATCCTACATGAAATACGATGGAGTATACACCAAAACTCTTTGTCAGAAAAAAATACCAACAAGATGTAGCTTTGGTACAAATGTGATGAAATTAGAGATCTCTTGCATATTTGTGCTGGATCATACATTTACATATATGCACTTAATTTGGTACTCACTTAGAAAAGCTCTTTTCAAGCATGTCTAAGTTTTCACCATGTACATGTATATGAGCAATCATTATGGTTTTGCTTCTCAACATTGTGGAAGCATATAACTACATATATTCACCTAAAGAACCTCGGAAGAATATTTGTAGCAACATAATTTATAATACTTGGATACCAGAAATAGCACAAATCACATACATCTATAATAGATTGTAAATTATTGGTAACATTCATATTTTTGTGCCTCAAAGGTGCATAGCTACAGCTGTTTTATGCACAACAATGTGGAGAACTTTTGGAAACATAATCTTGATAAAAATAATTCAGTCACCGAAGTGTTCATTGTATTTCAAATTATATTTCGATATATGGAGAAATAGCCCAAGTAACCCATGTCAGCCAAAGTTGAAATACTTGTTACCTTTGGTGAAGGTAGACAGTTAAGGAATTTGATACATTATAAACTTTGGTATACTGATAGGATCCTACTTATTAATCCAAGTGAGCACATACATACAGCAATCATGTTAAAATTGATTATCCTAGATCTTAATTGTTGTGTATGCTTTTTTCCCCTTACCTTTTAATGAAAAGCTTTCCTATGCCATTCTTAATTGAAGTTGCATTTAACTGAATGCATAGATTAAGTAAAGGTGATACCCCACCTAGGTGATAGGCAATTAGCGTGTTTCATATGCAAGTGTAGTTTTGTACTCACATGTGAACATACTATTTTATTAGCATACTTTATTGTGAGCTCTAGCCTCATTAGTTATAAATCATGGGACTTGGGTAGACAAATTGCCACTTATCCATTTTTGAAAGTCTATTGCATTTGCTACACATTTATGGGAGATTTGATATAAATAATGTAACTGAAACACTGAATATGTGGTAGGCACTCAGTAAATACCATTTTTTTGAAACTTAGTGTATAAACAGGCTATGAAGTTCATCGTATACTTTTTACTTTACTCATCAATTTTAATTTGAGTAAATTGAATTAATATATTACCCAATGTTTTTTTTTAAAAAAACATTAATAATAAAACATAGTTGATCAGCAAATTTATCCAGTTATTGGCCAGAGGAAGCAGTTGTGATACAACAATTGGGTCACCATCTTAACAGCTTTATTATACAGTAGTTCATATATCTCTTGTTGACAGATTTAGTGCACTTCGGGAAAGCAGTAATTGTACTGGGAGTACAGATGGCAGGATTCTTTAGTGGAAAAAGAGAATGAAATTATTACAACTTTTAACTATTCCAAAGCAAATGAAGTAATCTGTGTAGTTTCATTAAAGAATTATACTGTCTCTTACACTGAAACTAATTAAATTTGCCTGGAATAAACAATTGTGAAATGCTATATAGCTACTTCCTGATACATTTGTGAAATCCTCATGGAAAAATATTTGGAAAGCATTTTTGGGTTCTATGCATCAGAGGAATGCTTTAAATATAATAAATAAAACAGCTATAAAATGAATCATTTGGATGTATTTTAATTCCCTAAAATTCATTTTTAAAAAGTAAATCTTCTAACCCTTATGTAAATATCCTGAAAAGGAAGACAGATCTAGTATCCTAACTCTATTTTGTTTTCAGTATAGAATATGTACATAGGTATACATTGATTCCTCCTAGACAAACTTAACTATCCATGTTATAAAGGAATAAATTCTTATTTCCCACAAAATTGTGTTTCTCCTCCTTGCCAATAACTCAGGATTATGATTTTTAGGAAAAGCACAATTTAATATTTTAATATATTTTAATGATTGATGATTTTATTGATTTATTTTTCACAGTTCTAGGGATTGAATGGTGGGTTTCATGCATGCGATGCAAAGTCTCTCCCGCTGAGGGGCAGCTCCATCCAGAGCAAAATTTAACTTAAAGAGTCTACTGCCTTAGAGAATGAAAGATATGGTCAAATATGATTAAATTTTGAATATTTTAAGTCACTATTTTGAGAGGTTATTGACACAGAAAAATCTTTGTCTTCTAGTAGTGTAAGCAAAGAATGATATATTCAAGATTTCTTTTTCCCATTTATGTATTTCGTACAGGGTTTTACCAAGCAGGTCGGATTTGTAGTGACCCTCTTGTTTTCAGCCTCCCCATCCCTGGGGTTACAGGTATGTCTGGACTTGATTACTGACTCAACTCACCCTGGGATGGGGCTGGTGTGGCAGAAGGGATGTGGGATTGAACTCTGGTTCTGGAGCTTGCCAAAGCATGCACTCAGTCCAGTGAGACATCTTGCTGGCCCATTCAAGATTTTTTAAACTCAGCAAAATTAATTAATTTCATCACTGGACCAGCAGGCCAGCCAAATAGCTCAGCAGATTAAAGCGCCTGCAAACATGTTTGATTCCCCAGGCCTGCCTTGCCGGTCTTGCCCCCTGGGTGGGGGGGCCAGCAATTGAGACTGGCTATAGTGGTATGTGCTTGTAATCCAAAGTCTTGGGAATCTGTGAACAGGTGAATCACTGGAGTCTAATCCAGTAGTGACACCCTGAACACCCTGTAGACCCTTCCCCACAATACAAAAGAAAAAAAAAATTGTACCAAGCAAATATTTTTAATTTTTATAGTTTGTCATGATTTTCAGATGAAATGAAATTTTAGCTAATATTTACTCATTGAGACTATAATGAATGTTATAAGAGCCAATGATTATGTTTAAAAACTTATCATTGGGCTGGGAATATAACTCAGTACAGCGCATGTCTACATGCCTGGCAAGTACAAGATCCTGCATTTGCTTCCTCAAACCAAAAAATAAAATAAAATAAAATAAAATAAAATAAAATAAAATGAAATGAAATAAAATAAATAAAAAATATAAATTAAAGGAAAATAACCTAGAGTGAAATTATATTCAAATAAGTAAAGTAGAAGCTTGATATTCAATGTGTTAATTATAAGTGCACAAGTAAAATAATAAAATGAAAATTTATTTGCTATATCGTTTCTTAATCATTTAATGGATTAAAAAACTGAAAATTATGAAATACTCAGAAAAAATCTTGACCAAGGAAATACACAGACATCAAACTGTATGAACTACAACTGAGAAATAGCCAAACAAAAACTGAGTCCTGTGACATATACCTGTTCATGTGCACAAAGGAAATTCTTGAAGTATATACCAGTTGTTAATTCTATCAATCTTTTTCATTTTATTTCAGTACTAAAGCTGAACCAAGGCCCTACATGCTCAGCTACAGTTCCTGCCTTTTTAAAAATTTTTCTGTTTTAAATAAAGATTGTAAATTTCTCAGGTTGAGCTTAAAGTATTTATACTTTTGTGAGGCCTCAGCCTCAAAAATTTCAGATTAAAACCACTCACCACCATGTCCAGCTGTTGGGCTAATCTTTATATCTAACAAATCTAATTCCAGTCTCACAGCCGACAGAGTCCACCAACTAGGCCCAGCCTTTCCACTTCAGCAGGGTACAACTGGAAGGAGCCATGGAGCCCAGTAGCTAGGTACAGCCGGTCCACTTTGGTGCAGCACAACCTGAAGGCACCCGGCCCAGAGGCCAGACCTGAGCAGGCCTCTCGGGTCAAATGGGAGTTCAGTAGAACTAGACATTGTGAGCTGATGTGTACTGCTACCCCCGGGTGTCCCAGGCTGAGGCTCAGACTAACAGTGGGGATACATGAGGCATGGAGAAGGCAGGGGGGAATGTGCGTGAACTACTCTGTCTGGAAGAGTCCTGGTGCATGAAGGGGAGGTGCCCAGAAAAAACTCAGGAGAACTTATTTAAATGCAAATTCCCAATTTATGATCTGCTTTGTTATATGGCTATAATGTTTGCTCCAGTATTCTAAATTACCTAAACCATGATTTACAAAAGTATATCACTTTCTAAATTTCACTAGCTGTTATTAGTACTGCTAATTGTACTACTACAAGTAGGATACCATATCTGCCTTAAATACACATTCTACCTTGGGTAATACTCTCAGGAGGCACTTGGGCAATAATCTGACCAAAGCTTTATACTTATATATGAAGGACAATGACAAATGGAAAACAATCTCTGACATATCAGATAAACCTAAATAATAGATCCTTTACAGAGAGATTCTTTTTACAGCGATACAGCTACATACTACCCAACTGTAGGGGTTGATACAATGTGGCAACTTGGCTGAATGACTCAGAGGCCTGGATCCCCATTGGTGGGAGCCACGCTCTGAGGTACAGTTGGTTCCTCCCTGGAGCGTGATCAGTTCCTGCCTAGGATATGATTGGCTTTTTCCCTAGAGCGGGATCAAGGGCCCATCCTGGGGTATGATTCATTTCACATTAGGGCGCAAAGAACCCACGTCAGAATGACTGAGCACAAAAAGACTTTTTAAAGGTCTGAGGAAGGAGTCAACACTTCACTTCGTCGGAGAAGCTTCAGTCTTCGCATTCAGCCTGGACTTCATCATCTGGCTTGTAGCCCAGACTGTTTGGCCTGCAGCTTGGATCTTTCGCCATCCGTCGCAGACTCATCAGCGTCCATTACAGACACATCAGTTTTCCAACACAGACCCATCAGCCAATGGATAGAGACTTACACATAGTGCTGCAGTGAAGTACAGACCTTGGGATTGAATTCTTCAGTCCAGAACGTGCAGATGCCCTGTGCGTACTTCCTCATCTGAATCTGTGACTATTGTAAGCCAATCTTATAATTCCTTATAGATTGTATATTTTGTGTTAATATTCATTTTTTATATTATATCTATTCTGTTCCTCTAAGTAAAATCCTGACCAATACACCAACTTTCATGAAAAAGTATCGTACAAGTCAAAGAAAGAGTTTTCTCTGAAATAGACAATGACAAAAAGAAGGAACATAATGCAATCTCAGGCCCCAAGCTCACTGAGAACAAATCCAGGAGAAATCAGCATAGAAGAAATTGGAAGTCACAAACCTGATGTTACAGTTTATGGCTAGTTGTCCCCCCAAAGCCTCATGCCATCATGGGGCAGGGACTTCTATAGATTGAGACTTGACTAATGAGTCACTGGGATTATGTTATTTAAGTACTGCTGAGACTATGGGTGTGGCCTAAGGTGGGTAGGCTGAGTCAGAGAGCCGGAATGTAATATAAAGAGAGACAGAGAGACAGACTAGCGCTGTTGCTCTCTGCTGCCCTATTTGGTTGGCTGCTTCTGCCACTATTTGTTGCTGTTCCGCTGCCATGAACTGGATGCTCTCTGCCCTGTTCCACTGTACTGAAACCTCCATGAACTGTGAGCTAAATAAACCTTTCCTTCCTTCATTTTGAGCATTGGGCATTTGTCCCAGCAACGAGTAAAAAGTAACTAAGACACCTGAAATCTCTGAAATAATAGCAACTGAAGTAAACAAACAAGTGCAGAGGGTGTAATCCTTTCTCAAATGAGAAACAATCTCCCAGGTACAAAAAGAAATGATAACTATAATGAAATAATAAGTGTTTCTAAGAAGATACTGTTAAAAAAATAGAAAAGAGAAAAATATGGAAACCTTCAAGGATCAAGATAGGAGAAAAATGCGTGAAGCAGATTCAAAGCTGTACACAAGAAATTAAAAACTCCATTAAAAGCTGACAAAACTGCGTGAATGAAAGTTCACATAGACTTTCAGACTCTGAAGACACCATTGCAGCTGGCAAACAAGAAAGGAAAAAGACCTATATAACAAAAATTAGAATACTCTGAAAAAGGGATTAAAGTAGGTTTCTGAAAATGGAAAGATATTCCTTGTTCATGGATGTGAAGAACCAACCTTTTTAAAATGTCTATACTCCCAAATTGTTATACAGATTTAATAAAATCCCTATCACAATACCATCAATATACCTCACAGAGCTAGAAATGTAAAATTCATTTGGAATCAGAAAAATACCTAGAATGGCTAAAGCAATGCTGGGCAACAGAGCAAGGCAAGAGGCAATACAATCCCTGACTTGAAATTATACAAGCTACAAAGGTACTGTGATAAAATCAACATAGTGCTAGCAAAAAATGTTCACTGGAAGAAAGATAGCTTATTTATCAAATGGTACTGGAAAAAAATTCACTCTTCATATGCTGAACACTAAAACTGGTCTGGTGGGTCCATATCCATGCATTAAACTAAAGTCAAATTGACTTGTAGATCTAAACATTAAAACAGACATTGTAAATCTACTGGAAGAGAAAGTATGTGGAAAACTGGAAGGCAGGGTATGCAGAGAGTTCATGGGCAAAAATCAAACTGCATAAGAAATACTTCAAAGATTCAACAACTCAATCTCATCTTATTTGATGTTTCTGTACATCAAAAGAAATCTATTGTTATTAGAGAAGCAAGAGATTACAATGCTTGGCATGTGTGCCTGTGGCTTTGTGACAATGGGCTTCTGCAGAGCCCACCCATGGCTTCATCATCAGGCTGGACCCCTGCTCATGATCAAGGAGGATGAGATCCAGGAGGCTGTGGAGATCATTAACAAGACCATCAGTTCACTGGTCCCTGGGAGCTGACTGGACGGTGCTGTCATGTGAAGAGCTCTGCTCCAAAAGGGCACACATTATATCCCATGACTCCAAAGGCTTTAAAAAGCATCCATTTTTTTTTTCAGTTGATAAGAATGGTACTGGTAAACATGCAATTGACTGTGTAAAAAGACTAAGAATGGATAGGGAGCTGGGGATATAGCTCAGTGGCACAAGTGTCTGCCTGGAAGGATAAAGTCCTGAGTTTGATTCCTAGTACCAGAGAGAGAGAGAGAGAGAGAGAGAGAGAGAGACGCACATATGGTAGCAAATTTAAAAAACAATGGATACATTCTGTATGTGACTATGTGTATTTTCTAAAGTGAAATGCTTCTTTCTGTAGCTAAGCAGTCTTCAAGTCCTTCAGTAGAAGTGATATAATTTTTTATAATTTCTTTACCGGTATAAATGTTTTGTATTTGGAAAAGTTATCTAGGATATTATGTTAAAGACTTGCTTAACCTTATGTATCAAATCACTATAACCACTGAGGAATCATTAATAGTTAAGCATATATAAAATAGAGTGTTAAGTAAACGTTATATTGGCCAACACCAAAATGTATTCTACAGATGGTATTATTTTGAATCAAAAATATGTTCCTAAATTGTTTTTAAGTACTTGATAATATAATTTGTAAAGCAGAATGTTCATTTTAAGCATTTCATTAAGTTTACAATAAAAATTTTGTATAAAAAAATCACCATCAGAATGACAAAAAAACTCATAAATTGGGAAAAACTTTTAACCAACAATCACTCAGACAATGGTTGTATATCTAGACTACATAAAGAACTGGAAAAATAAAAGAAAGAAAAAAATTGTCTACCCAAATTTAAAAAGCCAATCCAAAAATTATCATCTGAGATGAATACACACATCTCAGAGGAAGAAATACAAGTTTCAAATAAACATGTGAAAGATGTTTCGCAGCACTGACCATTTGAGAAATGCAAATTAAAACCAAATTGAGATTCCATCTCACCCACAAAAGAATGGCTATCATAACGAAATCAATTAATAACAAATGCTGGAGAGGCTGTAGGGAAAACGAATCCTTCTCCACTGCTGGTGAGAATGTAGACTGATACAACCACTACAGAAATTAGTGAAGAGATTTCTCAAAAAAAAAAAAAAAATTAGGACTGAGGTTCCCTTCAATTTATCTATTTCCCTTCTGAGTATCCCCCCTCTACACACAAAAAACCCAAAACTGAAAATATCATATAATAGTGATGCATGTGCACCTATGATTATAGCATCAAAATTTGCTATAGCCCAATCTTTGAAACAAGTAAAAATACCCTTACCTAAGGCATGGAAAAAAATGTGACATTTTTATATAGTGGAGTATTATTCAGCTATAAAGGAAGATAAAGTTGAAACCTTTATATGTAAATGGATGCAACTGGAGACTGTACTCATAAGCGAAATAAATCAAAGTCACGTATGTGAATATTATACTCTTTCCTTAATGTAAAAACATAAAACAATAAGTAAAACCTGAAATATATATATATATATATATATATATATATATATATATATATATATATAGTTATAACAAAATGGAAAGAAACTAGGGGCTGGGGAGATAGCTTAGTAGAATAAGCACTTGCCTGCCAAGCACGGGCCTTAGTTCAGTCCCTGGTACAGACCAAAAAAAAAAAGAAAGTTTACAATATTGTCTCAGGCTATGACATAACTTTGTTGGCCGGCAAGATGATTCAATGGTCTAAAGTGCCTGATTAGGAAACTTTAGGCAACCACAGGGACCAAGGTGTGATCCCTTGCCACATGCTGTGCAGGCCCCAGCCATAGGGCAGGCTTAGCTGGCCATAATAAAATAATAATAAAAAAAAAACAGAGAGACAGAGAGACAGAGAGACAGAGACAGAAAGAGAGAGAGACAGAGAGAGAGACAGAGAGAGAGAGAGAGAGAGACAGAGAGAGAGAAACTGAACACACAAGTTAAACAATGAACATGAAGGAAAAGAGAAAAGATGATGGAAAAGAAGAGGGAAATCATTCAGGTGTATATACAGAATGGCTGTAATGATTATGCTAATAATTGTCATCATTTTTTTGAAAAATGACAATTAATATTTAGAATTTTCACTTTGACTAACTCTGTATGCTGAATTCTGCAATCTAAGCAACTGCGTCAATGACAGCAATGTGTAATACAAAAACCATGCTTGAATACTTCTAATGTTGGTCTTCTAAATGTGTACCATTTCTAATGGTACTATTATATCCTTTTTAAAATAAATTTTTAAGAAGTTGAAATAAGGCAAGTTAACAATTACGGTCTACTGAAAGCAAACATTAATATTCAACTATTTTCCAATCTATCACAACTATATCTGTTAACATAAGAAACACATTTGGTGATTAAAAATAGGTAATATAACACCCATTGTTAAGTTGATGCTCTTGTTTGGAAAATCTGTAAAGTATGTTTTGTCGTTACCTGTTTCCACATTTGCTTTTGCTCTTTGTTTTCACTTTTGTTTTTACTCTGCCAAATAAAATAAAATAAATAAAATAAAATAAAATTTAAAGTACCACAGCTTTTCCATAGAAATAAAATTCTTGACTTTAGTTTTGCATGCCGTGACACTTCCTTCCCTCCCCTGGGTGCACTGAACCTGTGAATGAGCCCAGGCATGATGGTGCATGCCTGTAATCCCAGCACTGGGAAACTGAAAACAGTAGGATCATCATGAGTCTGAGCTGTGTAGCGAGATACTACCGAATATATATATATATATATATATATATATATATATATATATATATATATATATATATGTCTTGATTCTAAAGTTAATAAAGTAATGTAAAATTTAGCATAACCCAAACAACTTTGAAAATGAGTATTTTTAGCAGATTAATCCTTAAATATGTTAAAATTTTAATGGTCAAAGTCATGTGGAATCAGTGCAACTGTAATTGATACATCAAAGGAAGAGTCAGGGAATGAAAAAATAAAATGCACACATATATAGATTATAGATTTTTAATAAAATTATAAAGTAGTGTACTGGAGGAAATATGATCTATTCAAAAAACTGTTCTATCAAAATTAGAAGTTCACATGTATATAAAGGAACTTCCACATATATTTCATTCCAAATGTGGGACACAGCCAGGATGGAACATAGAAAGAAATATAATAGAACTACAAAGTTTCTTTATCATATGATTAAAAATTACTGTGAATTTTGATTAAGCAAATCTATCTTAGCTGCACAACAACATATATGTATGAATGCAAAAATGATGAATCTTAAATATGTTATTTCGTAAAAGATATTTTTAGAAAATCATGTGGGAAAGGTTTTTTTTGTAAACCACCAAGCTAATATAGTTTGTACCTAGAGTTTGTTGCTTACAAATAACATCAAAAACTGAATAAATATTGGTCAATGAAATAAAAATCAACACTAGAAAAATACACAAATTATTCTGGAAATAATATACCAATAAGAATTATTTATATCACAAATAATTTTATATATAAATATGAGGATTTTAAAAAATAATACAAAACAGTGAAAACAGAATGATAGGAAAGATACAGAATTTCACTAAACAAGAAATAGGAATTTGACCTCACTTCATAAATAAAAGTTAAAACTATATCTATACACATATTCAAATGGCTGTTTAAGTCACATAAAATTTCAAGTACTGACAAAGACATAAGGGACATGACCACTATGTACTATAGGTGACCCATGTTAATTTATAATCAGTTTTAATAAATTATAACTGCTGCTTAAAAATGTAAACAAAGTGAAAGGCACTTGGGAAATATGTAAGAAAAATGAATATGCGATTTTCAGAAGTAACATGCCTAATATCGGCTATTACAGAAGTGCAAAGGGAAACAAGACCAAAATTTCAGCTTACGTTGGCAAGAATGAAAATCATCAAAAAGTTGAGTAATAACAACTGTTCACTTGACATCAGTGAAAAAGAATCCTCTTGCATTGTTGGTGAGAATATAAACTGGTACAATCTCTATGGAAATCAGTAAAAAGATTTGTTAACAAACTACAATGGTAAATTCCATGTTATACAGCTATTCCACTTCTGGTTATTCTTTTAAAAGTGTATCCATGCATGTTTATAGCAACACACTTCATAATAGCTAAGTCCTAGCAGCAGCCAGCATACCCATCAACAGATGAACAGATAAAGAACATGCAGTATATATGCATAGTGAGTTACTACACAGTTAGAAGGAAGGACAAATTTGAGACATTTGTACAAACATGGATGCATCAGACACACAAGCTTAAATACATATTCCTCATTTGAGGAAGCCAATATTTAGACAAAAAGAAAAATAATGGATTAAAGGAAACAACTTCAATATTTTCAAATAGGAAGGGTTACAGGAACAGTAAGGGAGGGGGACGTAAGAGGGAAGGCACACCACATAAAGGTATCATATGCCAACAATAAATGTGAACATTCTAATAATGGAATATACTGTGTCACGTATTCTTGTTAAATTTTAAAATGCCATCATGTTAATGATTGAAAGTTACTATATTTTAGGGAAAGTAGGATTTATTTTATTTTTTATTTTTATTACTTTTAATAAGAATTAACAATGTATAATAATGTGATAGTTTCAAAACATGTTAGTAGTACATTTCAATATTTCATACAATGCATATTGTTGTCCTATTAAATATACAGAGCACAAGGTATAAATGTTACACTACACAGTATATTCCATTATTAGAACATATGGCTTATTTCTCCTGGATTTGTGCATTTTCCCAAATGTATTTCATTTTTATCATATCTTTATTTTTTTCAGGTGAATACAGTGATTATTTTAATATAAATAGACACTGTGGGGATAGGAATTTAATGTTTTATCAAACAATTTTAATATGTCTGAGTTTAATATACTTGAAGTTATTGCTAATCAAATGTCATTTTTTGGCTAATTGATAAATTTCTTGCACCTCATCCAAAAAAACAAAAAAACAAAAACAATGTGAACATTAATGTCATAAACATGAACTAAAAATAATTTTAAGAATAAAAATAGAATTTAAGGATGGAGAGAGGGAGGTGAATTGGAAGGGTAAGATTAAGATAGAATTAAACTGTATTAGATGACTGTGTATACATCTGCTTCCTCTTAGTCCAAAGAGAAGAATTTTCTTTTCTTTTCTTTTCTTTTCTTTTCTTTTCTTTTCTTTTCTTTTCCTTTCCTTTCCTTTTCTCTTTTCTCTTCTCTTCTCTTCTCTTCTCTTTTCTTTTTTCTTCTTAGGAACATCAGTAGGGAGGTGGGTCACGCCCACACACTGTGCTCTGTAGAACTATTGTGGGGACAATATGCAATGTGT
Source organism: Myocastor coypus (assembly GCA_004027025.1). Taxonomy (NCBI): domain Eukaryota; kingdom Metazoa; phylum Chordata; class Mammalia; order Rodentia; family Myocastoridae; genus Myocastor; species Myocastor coypus. The sequence goes on from PVJA010016642.1 coordinate 36,413, forward strand.
CAACTTTTAAAAAAGAAAGGGGAAAAGAAAAGAGAGAAAAAAAGTAATGTATATTGAAATTGTTAATGTTTAATTGCTTGATCAATCTTATATACCTATACCTCTTAATCTAAATTAATCTGATGATGAAAATATGTAATATAACCATTGCTAAATTTAAACAATAAAAACATTAAATCACAAAAAAATAAACTGTATTAGATATGTGTACCTACTTGTAAGACGAATGTAAACTTCATGTACTGAACATGTAATAGTAAAATAAGATATCAAAAAATATTTAACATATTTATGTTTTATATATAATGTAATACAGTAATTCTTTTCCTAAATATCTGTTCAATTGCAGTTAATACAATTATGAAGATTTATGCATGACTGTACACAGTATTTTATTTTTTTGTAATTGTTGAAAAAATGCCCCAAGTACCAACTAATAAATAGATAAGTGAAGAAATTGGTTGTCATATCTCTAGAAAATGAAATAATGTTCAGGAATTCAGTAAAATACGCTATCAATACAACAAAATGAACAACTTACAAAAATACTTACACGCATTAAGAAAAGTTAAGTGAATCAATACAAATTACATATTGCATTCATTTAAAATTTATAAAATGTAGAGCACAGTGAGGAGAGGCAAATCAGTCATTTCTTGAGGGGTGAAGGGAATGCGAGCGAGAAGGAGAAAAGTTGGAGGTGTGATGAGTAGGCTCATTCTTCTGATATTGTGTTAATTTCCCTGGTGATAAGTTTTGTCAAGTCTTATCAGGTTGTACTCTGAAATATAGATATTTGTGTGTATGTTAATTATACTTTAGTGAAAACATTAAAAAGTTATGGAAAGTAAGGGATGTCAGTTAAAGTTCATTGGCAGATCATATGCATTTCTCACAAATATTCTGGGTTGAATTTGAACACTGCAAAAAAAAAAATAAGTGAAAGAGGGAAGGAAGCACTTATCTGTACAAAATGTCTTTCTAGTTAATTTCAATTCCTTTAGGGTAATTTATTAACATTAAAATCATCTAAATAGTCTTTGTACACTGCCATGATGTACTATCATTCCATAGATTAGCTTGCTTTCATTCATAACTACGTATCATGGACATATACGGAAACCTAATGTTTCTATCAAGTGGTATCTTGTGAATTTAAGTATGTAATATAATGAATATATTTAAAAGTAGGGGTTTTAGAAATGTTGATTGTAATCACACAAATGGATCCTCTTCTCTAAATTCTGTAACTATCTTCACTGTCTTCTAAATTTATAATCTTAAATACGTTGACAGCACATTAAGCAGAATACTATTCACTTGACATTTTTGCTAAATATTTTTCACAGTTTCTTAGGACATGTGACACTTGTTAAACTTTTTTGTAAACAAATAGCTAAAAATAAACTAGAATGATTTTATACGTTGTTATGTGTTAGAATTTATTTTTAACATATTGCTTGCAATTGTTCAGTGATCAAAATTTAAAAGTAGTATAAAAATAGGCGTATCTTTTTATATTTTAAATGTGATAACAAATTCTTTACAGGGTTATCGGATAATATTTACTCAAGTATAACAGACATACTCTTCTAAGATTATATGTAATAAGCATGTATATAAATGCTTATGGACAAAATATCATCTTTTAACTTATTTTGACATTCTGAATGGCAACTCATATATTTTGACATAATTGGCTCAATTACACAGTCATGAAAAGAATACTACGCAGATTTTCTAAAGTACACTGGCATCAGGTGAGACGATTCAGCGGCCAAAATCGACTGTTTAGGAAAGCTTAGGCAATCACAGGGACCCAAGTTCAATCCCCATCACCACATGCTGCACCAGCCCCACCCTCAGGGTAGGCTGAGTAGGCCATAAAAAAAATTTAAAAATTGAAAATAAGTAAATAATTAAATAAATAAAATAATAAAGTACATAGAGTTATCCATCCAGTTATCTCTTTCATTTCTTATCTACACATTTTGTTATAAAATGAATTGCTTAATAAACAAGGTAGGAGCAAATAAAATAAAATAGTCTCAATAACTTCCATTTGCATTTTAATGGTTAGCATGAGTTTTATAATGCATATTTATATATATATATATGAATTTTAATAAACATTATACACCATTTTCATGTAAAATAGTCCCTATATATAGAACAAACAAGTTTGTAGAAACACACAAGATTAGGTGCTATGGATACTAAAAAAACTGTATTGGCACATGTTTGCAATTTATGCCACTTACAATCGTATTGGGAGTGATTGCATTGACATATTACAGCTTGATTTCTCCCTTTTCCTCCCTGCACTTCCTGATTCCCACTGGCTCCCATGCCTCCTTGTTTCATTTTTTATATTATGTGCATTAGCTCACTTGATGGCATGTAATATTTACAATGATTTAGTTTACTATGTTTCTGTACATGTACTATATTCATTCATCTTATTTTTTGTCTTTCTCCTCCTCATATTTTGTCCTACTTCATTTGGATGGGTTTTAGGTTGCAAGAGTATTCTATAAATGATATCTTTCCTTGTACTATGTCTCACTCAGATAAGATACCATCTGGTATTTAGCTTGTGTGTCTAGGTTAATTCACTCATCATTATATTTTCCAGGTGCATCCATTTTCCTAGAAATGTCTCAAATTTATCTTTCTTTTTAGTCAAGTAATATTCCATTAAGTATATGATATAATGAATGTATTTAAAAGAAAGAGTTTTAGAAATGTTCATTGTAATCACACAAATAGATCCTCTTTTCTAAAATGTGATATACATATCACATTTGTTTGTTCAATCATCTGTTGATGAGTATGCATGGTGCATACTAGCTATTACAAATTATATGACTGTAAATATTGGTAGACTGGTATTACTGTATTATCATGGTTCAAACTCTTTGAGGAAGATATATAAAAGAAGCATAGGTGAGTCATATGGTATTTCAAATTTCAGTTCTTTGAGAAGTCTCCACAGCAATTTCCTGAACTCCTGCATGGGCTTACCTTACTGCAAAAAAATGAAGGAAAGTTCCTTTTCTACAATAGCCCTTCCAGAACTTATTTCATTTCCTGTGGCTATCACTCTTTCCAGAGGAAGACTGACTTTTAGTGTTGTTCTTCTTTGCATCACTCTGAATTCCAGATATGTTAAATATCTTGTCATGTATCTGGTGAGCATTTTTATTTCTTCCTCTGTGAAGTATACATATATTGCTTTTGCCCATTGCGTGAATAGCTCTTTGACTCTAGGAAGTTTAAGTTTTTTAGTTTCTCTTATGTTTTCGAACTTGGTCCTTTGGTGAGAATAGCTGGATTTTTTTCCCCACACTGTAGGTTGTTGCTGTACTCCATTAATCAATTCCTTTGCCACATATATGTTTTTAGTCTGATATAGTTATAATCCCATTTGTTGATTCTTGTTGCTTTTCTTTCGCAGTGGAAGTTCTATTCAGAGAATCCTTTCCTGCACTAATGTCTTGAAGTATTTTACATCTTCTAGAAGACTTAATGGTTCTGTTTTAACATTTAGATCTTTGATCCAATTTTACTTTTGTTTAGTTTATGGTAAGAGATAAGGATCTACTTTAATTGTTCTGTAAAAAGATTCCCAGTTTCCCACCACCATTAGTTGGATAGGCTTTGTTTTCTTCAACCTCTTTGTCAAATAACAGATAACTGAACGTGTCTGGTGAGGTATCTCTATCCTCTATTTCCACCTCATCTACTTTCAAGTCTGGCTTTCTTCTAGTACTGTGACATTTCTGTCACTATTGTTCTGTAGTTGGCTTGAAGTCAGTTATTGCCATGTCGCTTACTTTGCTCTTATAGTCCAGAACGACTCTTGCTGCTCTATTTTCTGATTTCATAGGAATTTTGTGAACGTATTGCTTTCTCTACATCTGTAAAGTATAGAGTTGGTTTTCTGATTGCAGCCACGTTCAGTCTATAGAATAGTTTCAGAAGTGTGGTCATTTTGACAATATTGAATGTGCCTCTTCAGGATCAGGGAAAGTGACATCTTTAGATTTTCAGGTGTCCATTTCAATCTCCTTCAGGGGCTCATAGTTTTCTTTGTAAAGGTCTTTCACTTTTTTGCTTAGATTTATTTCTGGGTGTTACATTGTTCTTGAAGTTATTGTGAATGATATTGTTTTCATAGTATCTTTCTAATCTTGTTCCTTGTTTGCATACATAAATACTAACGCTTTTCTGTGCTGATCTTGCATCATGCTACTTTGCTGATGTTTGTAGAGATTTATGGTAGAGTACAATGGATTTTCTATGTAGACTATCATGTTAACAGCAAATGGTAATAATCTGAGTTCTTCCTTTCAGATACATATTCCTTTTCTTTCTTTTCCTTTAATGTTTTGAGTATTATTTCAAATACTGAGCTGAATAGAACTGAAGAGGGAGAGCGTACATCATCTTTTCCTTTGTTTAGAGGAGATGTCTTGTTTTTTCTTTATTAGGTAAGACACTAGGTATTAGTTTTTCATAAATAGCCTTCTTGTCATATTCATGTGTGATCTTCATATACCCGTTTTCTTTAAAATTTTTATCATGAAGTATTGTTGGATTCTCTCTAAAAAACCTTGTTAGATCTATTCGTTGTGTGCCATATAACATTTATTTACATCCATTTGTTGAACCACCATTGCATCTCTAGGATGAAACGTACTTGATCACAATATAGGATCTTTTTCGCAATGTGCATCATTCTGTTTGCTTATATCTTGTTGAAGATCTTTTGTGTCTATGTGCATTAATGAGACTGATCCATTGATCACTATTTTAGGTAGTTCTTTATCTCGTTTTCGCTTCGGTGTGATACAAACTTCCATAAATGAATTTGGGAGCACTTCATCTGTACATTTAGGCCTAGAGCTCCCCTCAGACATTCGTGTAGTCATAGGCAGGGCTTGTTCAGAATTGAAAGCATCGAGAGCATGTGTTGGACTCATGATGGAATACTAGGGTCAATCAGCATTGAGATAAAAAATGTGTGATTACTACATCACTGCACTCATTGCTTTAGCACCTCTTCTGATTCCAGAAGCTAGGATAGAATTAAACAGGACAGAAAGATGCTGCCAAGTTCTCTCACTTGCTTCATTTGCTACCTTCTTTCAGCCATGGACTATTTCTTCTTTGTAATTACTCTCTGCCCTGGCCATATCACTCTGCCTAGGAGCTAGACGTTATGGTCTGAAACCTTTACAAACTGTGCCAAAATAAAGAGAAAGAAATAGAAAGAAAGAAAGTAATATAAAGTAAAGTAAAGTAAAACAGAAAAATTCCTTTCTTCCCTTAATTTGAGGGTTCTGGGCACTGTTTGTCTTAGCAACAAGGAAAATAACTAAAACAATGCTTTTAGAGAGCTTTCCTTTCCTTTCCTTAGTGTAGCAAAAGAGTAAAGATTGGTTTATTTTTTGTTAACAGTTGATGAGAGTGTTGGTTACTGTTTATCCACAGATTTCAGATTTCTACTGTGATTTTAGTTGTGTCCAATTCATTGTTTTTGTTCAGGGCCTTGAACTTGCCAGGCAGGCACTTGTGCCCCTGAGCTATCTCCCTGCCCCCTGTTGAGAATATTTTTCTTTTTCTTTTTTCTTTTTTCTTTTTTTTTTGTCTTTTTTTTTGAGACAGGGTCTCATTATGCAGTTGAGACTGGCCTTGAGCTCACTTTGCTAGCCTAGGCTGGTCTCGAACTCGCACCGATCCTCCTGCCTCAGCCTCCCAAGTGCTGGGATTACAGGCGTGTGCCACCACGCCTGGCTGAGAATATTTTTGAGTATTTTCTCTAGAGCTGATTTCCATGCTTTCCTTTGAGCTCCCCATCCCCCATGGAAATACCTTATTTGTTCATTGATTTTGAAAAATAGCTTCAATGGATAAACTAATCTCAGTTGGAAATTATTGTTTTCAGGACTTTAAATACTTCAATTTCTTATCTTCAGAATTGGTGTTGAGAAGGCTGGTATTATTTAATTGGTTTAAGCTTTATAAGTGATCCCCCACACAGATGTCTTTAACATTCTGGGGTTTTTTGTTTGTTCGTTTTTGGTGAAATCTGTGAATTTGATGAGAGTGTACCTTGGCTAACTTCTCCATCTATAATAATTGTTTTGTGTTCTGTAAGCATTGTTTACTTGTATTTTAATAACGTATATTTGAGAAATTTCCTTTAAAATTTCTGTAAGCATGTTAATAATCTATGTGTTCTCCTTCTTGTTTTTCTCTAATTCTGATCAGCCTTAGATTAGTATCCATGATGTCATCTAGTTTTGCCTTTCCTCTCTTATTTTCTTTTTGGCTTCTTTGAGCTCTTAATTGTAACTCCCTATTTTGTCCTCCATTCAGGCACTCTGCTTTTACAATTATCATTTCTGCAATGTTTGAATTCTATGCTGCTTTCTATTGCAGATATTTTTGTATTGTATCTTTTTGAGGATGCCATGCTTGTTTAATTCTTCAAATTTTGAATTTTTTTTTTAGTTTGTACAATTTTTACATATTCCTCTTAAATTCATATTCATCCTGGGCTTATTGTATATAATTGTTGTGGATGGGTTAACAGCCTCCTTGAATTCATCTATTTTCTTCATCCCTGCTAAGAACGTTCCATAGATTTCCATAATCTGGAGATTGATTTCTTCTCTCTTCTTGCCCAATGCTCTGCCTTG